>JBBPLX010000056.1:0-66987 GCA_038090015.1 Leccinellum albellum
TTCTCAATCTGGAAACCGTGTCAACCCGACGAGGGAAAAAAGGGGCCGAGGGGACGCACGCCCGTGTGCATGAACCTCGCGTGGACGAGATCAAAATGTTCGCTCGGGTATGGTAGATACCACTGGTCCAAGTCACAAAGCTCAAACCTTTTTTTTTTTTCACATTACGAAAAAGAAAGCAAAAAAGAAATCGGTTTAGTTTTTTTTATAGATGGCAAGAGTTTCGGGAACAACGCACGTGCAGTTCTCTGGTACCTCGCTAAGAACGAGTCCTGTCAGCGATAGGATAGCGAAGAGGAAGGGACATCTGATACCGGGGTTGGATGGGAGCCAAATCTACGCCAATGACCTCAGCCTCAGGGAACTCATCTGCCAAGTCGATGGCCCTGGTATTATTTTGGCCGCCGTCGAGGGTGTGATACATTTACGGTTTCTGGAAAGGACGCACCAATAGCCACCGCCGGTGCCCAGGTCGAGGATGCGGCAGCGCTCCCGTCCCTCTCTGGGTGCAAGCACCTCTTGCACGGGGCCGACATAGTTCTTTCCGCGAAAGAGGAACTGGATGATGCGATGCTGGAGTTCGGAGCGCTATTGGGGGACAGGAGAGAATGAAGGGGGCGATGTGGGTGTGGGAGGAAGGAGGACGCACTCGGATCTCCTCCTCGTCAGCAGGGAGCATGTAACGTCTACTGAGGGCGTTGAAACGCCTCCCGTGTATCTCCGTGAAGAACTGGGAGTCGTCCTCGCCGACGAAGGTGATCTGGTTAAGGGGAAAGACTACAGGATAGTTGAGGCGCATGAGGGCGAGGGTAGTGACATGGCCATGTCATGAGAGGTATTCCCAGACTTATATTTCCCAATGAGAGGGGGAGTATGACCAGAAGCACATACTTGGTTGTTTGCGGCCATACTGCGGGATCTGAACAATCTATCATCCCTCATTTCAAATCCCTAAAGTACATTCCTTTCGTAACAACCTTATATATTCGGCTTGATATCGTGAACAAACACCGTACGTGTCGATTCCCCATGCCATCCACGATTACTACTTGCACTTACAAGGAAACGCCCGCCCGGATCTACAACTTAAAATAGATCCAGCTCAGCCCACAGCAGCTCGATCCGGTTTGGCCCACTTACCCATCTGTGACACATAGCCTCCGTGATGCCCCGGTATGATCTTAAACTGCACCCCTCCCCTGCCCTTCACGTTCCCATCACCACTTTCCCCAGCCTCTGCAGCATTCCATAATCGGATGTTGTCCACGGATGCGCTACAAAGTTGGTCATCATCTTCACATCACTTATAGGTCACGAGACCAACTCCACCCACCACGCGATGTGCCGTCCATCAGGGAATGGCACCACACACGACACCACCCCCGAGCTCGCCGGGTTCCGCAGACTCTTGAGCAGCCGCGGCGTGCAGCTTGGACCACTCCGCCCAAGCAATCGGACGTCCCAGACGTCCACTGTCCCGTTTCGTCGACCGACGTAGATGTGCGATCCATCCGTCGACCAGCATGCCTGTGATTGAATCTGAGTATTCCCCAGTCCCAATCAACCGTGATAGCTTCGAGTACGTACAGAAACACACCAAGGTGGTGTCTTCTCGCTCAACCACAGCCTTCCGACCCCTTTACCTGGGGTATCCACTCGTTTGTCCCAGAGCATGATCTGTCCATCAATCGCAGAGATCATTAGAATATCCGGAGAAAACGTGCAGCTGTTCTCGGCGCTGAGTAAGGGTGGCGCATTCTTTGGTGGTGCAACCGAACTTGGCCATGATCGTGCTGCCTGCTGGGCTTGCGTTGTAGGGTCAGAAGACCCCGTTTCGGGAAACGCCAGGCTCGTATGGCCACTAGAAGCAGCGCTTTCCTTGTGGGAACTTTTTGTCCGGCCCGCGCTGCTATCCGGAGCAGGGTCTGGTTCATCATCGAAAAGTGGATCGAAGGATGTGTCAGATTTAGCATCCGAATCTTGAGTAGATGTGTTGGAAATGCCATTTTGACTCGCAGAAGCATTCAAAGTTTGTTGTTGATGCCCATGTGCCTTATTCATAGCATTGGGGTACATTTCCACGTTTGCGCTCGTGGGGGTCCCGCCTGGCATCTTATGTAATCCAATAGCAGCCGTGTCAGAAAATGTCTCCGATCCTCCGCCTACACCCGCGGATGATGCTGAGCCGAGTCGACGGGATAACGTGTTCAGTGGTCTTACTGCGACACCGACGAGCTGTGCCCCGTGCGCAGTAAATTTCCGCACAGCTTGACCGGTGTTCAGGTCCCACTGCTAATAGAAGAACCATATGAGTGGCGCAGGAGTGTGACGTTACCAAGGGTGATCCTTACGATCGCTTCCCCATCCCAGCCTGCACTAAAGAAACCCTTCTCATCATGGCCAATTGAAAGCCCAGAAACGGGCCCACGGTGACCTTGCAGTACATGCACCAGCCGACCAGGATCGTGTCGAACTGTGAATAAATTAATGTGACCGCGCTGCGAACGACATTGACAGTTCACTGTGATGGCGAGGATATAAAGTGCACGTACACTAGTTCCACCGAGTGCCCAGAGTGCATCAGAGTGCATAGCCATGCTATATACTGGTGAAACTGGGGTCTCGCTCCCCTGAGGGTAGCCATTTGGTAAGTTAACGAGATCAGGATTCTCCCACCAACATCGTATCTGTCCAGATTTCATATTCCCTTCGACGACGTTGGAGTGATGGCGCTGAGGAGCGGTCAAGGTGACCTTGCCGTTGACCGAGGCAAAAATGTCATAATCACGGATATACCCATCGTCCGAGCCGGTCAGTAGGTGCGACATGCAAAAGGATGAAGCCAGCGCATGTGTGGGCACCGGATGGGGAATTGCGCATATAGCTTCCACCGTGAACGACCGGGGTAATTGTGATGGATGAAACGGGAAGGCCAATGACCGTTTACGAACTTGAGTGGGCGAAGGCGACCTGGGTCTCACTTCCGGGACGACTGAGATTCGAGTGCATGATTGAGCTGCGATACATTCCACAGAGGACTGTAGTACCTTGGGGTGATTCCGGCGTAGACGATCGCAACGAGGCTGGTCTGCTCGCAGTGGCCGCCGGCACAGGCGGCGACAAGTAGGGCTCTGGACCTGTTTCAATCGTCGGCTCCACCGACGGCTCGGACTCTTCGTCCTCGTCCTCCTCGTCCGTGTCCTCTGACCGCGACTCCTTGATGGCGGATACGGCACGTTAACCGCACGTGCAACGAGAGGAGGGTCATGAGGTACGCACATCGTCGGCCTCTGTCACGTCGTCCACGCCGGCCTCGAGCGCGCCGAGGAGCGCTTCGTCAATCTCGTCCTCGTTGTCACCGTCGCCCTCGCCGTCGGACGTGCCGTCGAACTCGACGTCGTCGATTGTCTCGCCTTCAGAATCGCTGTGTGCCATGGAGTCGAAGTCACCGAGTATGGAATAGGGAGAATTCGCACGGTGCTCTTGGATAGCGCCGGTGTTCACATACCGTACGATGGTCCTCGCAGATTTGGGACGGAAGCTCAATGCCGCCCTTTCATCCCTCGGAAGGGCACCCGTCGTGGATGAAAAGGTACATACTGGCGATCAGATCTCACGCCCCGACTCCTGATCACCCGTACGCAGGTACTGGAGGCCACGCTCAAAGAGATTACCGCTGCGCTTCTTGAATCTGATGTCAACGTCAAGCTCGTGTCTACCTTGAGACAGAAGGTCAAGGCAAAGGTCAAGGCCGCGCTCGACGGTCCTGACAAGTCCAAGGACCTCGACAAGAAACATCTGATACAAAAGGTGACTCTTCCCCCCCAGGTCATCTTCCATGGATGCTTATTCCCCTCCGGCCGTCAGGCCGTTTTTGATGAACTAGTCCACCTAGTGGACCCCGGCGTCGAGCCGTACAAGCCAAAGAAGGGTCAGGCAAACGTGATCATGGCTGTTGGCCTCCAGGTATGCTGAGCTCGATCACCATTGTCGAAAATATCCCCACCGACCATGTCGTAGGGTAACGGAAAGACTACGACGTGCACGAAGCTTGCGGTATATTTTCAGAAGAGGGGATTCAAGTCGTGTATCGTTTGTGCCGACACTTTCCGTGCTGGCGCCTTTGATCAAACCCGTCAATCGGCGACGAAAGCCAAAGTAGCCTACTTCGGTTCGTACACCGAAACTGATCCTGTTGTAATAGCAGCACAGGGGGTTTCCAAGTTCAAAAAGGAACGTTTCGAGGTCATCATTGTGGATACCTCTGGTCGACACAAACAAGAGTCCGAGCTGTTCCAAGAAATGGTTCAGATCAGCGAAGCCGTCAAGCCGAACATGACGGTCCTCGTTCTTGATGCTAGCATAGGTATGGTATACTAGATATATTTACTTCATGTTCACGTCCTGCAGGGCAGGCCGCCGAGGCGCAGAGTCGCGCATTCAAGGAAAGTGCCGATTTTGGCGCTATCATTGTCACCAAAATGGACGGGCATGCCAAGGGTGGAGGCGCCATCTCCGCGTATGTGTAACGTCTTCTTTTCTGCAGGAATACTCACATCCGTAACCAGCGTCGCTGCAACCAAAACACCGATCATCTTTCTTGGTGTTGGGGAGCATCTTCACGATCTCGATCGATTCTCACCGCAGCCATTCATATCGAAGCTGCTGGGTCTGGGTGATATGCAGGGTCTTATGGAGCACATGCAGGACCTGGCTGCCCAAAACCCAGACAAGCAGAAAGAAATGGCGAAGAAGCTCGAAGAAGGAAAGCTGAGCATAAGAGATTGGAGAGAACAAATTCAGAACGTCATGAACATGTTTGTTCGAATTCGCTGTATTGGCTATCGCTCACTCGTGCTTCTTAGGGGTCCTATTAGTAAGATTGCATCGATGATCCCGGGTCTTCCACAGGAAATGCTTGCCGGTTCGGACGAAGAAGGCTCATTGCGCATGAAACGGATGATTTATATCACAGATAGCATGTCCGCAGCAGAACTTGATTCGGACGGGTCCATGTTTATGGAAATGGGCAAAGATAACAAGCCAACGGGCTTGACATGGAGGGTCACACGAGTAGCAAAGGGAAGCGGAACGACCGTACGAGAAGTGGAAGAACTGTTGTGCCAATATCGGATGATGGCCAACATGGCCAAACAGGCAGGGGGAAAGAACGGATGGTGTGTCCAACCCCTGTCATCTTGTTACGTTGTGTTCCGTCCATCTGATGATTGCTAACTGCTCGGCCCCACTTGTCCACAGGCTGCAAGCGATGCAAAAAATGCAAAGTGCGGCCGGTGGTCGTGGTCGCGGCGCGAATGGCATGCCGACCCCCGCGCAGATACAAGCAATGCAGGTCTGTCGCATCTGTCTACACCCCTCGGAGATGGTTTCTTTTATTAACGTGAACGCTCAGCGTGCAATGCCCCCGGGCATGTTACAACAAATGCAACGACAACTAAGAAGTGGTGGTGGCATGCAGGATATGATGAAGGCCATGATGCAGGGCCAAGGAGGCGATCAGCTGGACATGGAGGAAATGCAAAGTATTCTAATTCTCACCCTCTTACCACTGCCATTTCTGATCGCTTCCGTCAGGGATGATGGGTCAGATGGGCAATGGCCTAGGCGGATTGGGTGGATTCGCGGGGATGGGCAGGGGCATGCCCAATCTTGGAGACATGTTCAAGATGATGGGCATGGGCAATGGCGCTGGTCGCTAACGATTTACATGATTCTGATAGGACAGTTCGTACTTGGAACCATGTACATATGTACACACCACATGGCACCGCTTGTAACGTTTTGCAGTCTGAATTAATGTGACAAAGTTAGGTTCACACAGAAGGACCGGTGGTAGTGAAAACGTACAAGGATGATCGATATGATCCGGAAAAACCTACCTAGTTGGACTAGTTTTTTTTTTCCACAATCTCTTTTTGACCGAGGCAGCGCTCTTGTTGCCAAATATAAAACCAGAAGTATGCTTGTCTGCACCAGTCTTACGCGAGATTGCCGATGGGCCCGAAAAGACAAGCTTCGAGCGAATTGGATTAATCATCTCCTTGAACTCTGTCAAGACAAGATTTGAGGGCGCACCATCCATATTCCGAACAGTCCCACGACACCATAACCCAACACGACAGGTGTCGTTAACGTCCCAATGGAACGATTGTTGTACGACAGTAATGCCATCAGGAGGGTGGCGAGTGTCACTGGCAATAGAAAAGGATGGCAGTTAAGATCCGTCCTGCGGTGGAGACCAGTGGGCCATTCATTTGGCAACTTGAAGGTACCCCAAGCTAGGTAAGGAATTACGCCAAACCCAATTTGATATAACGCACGGATGCGATGATGGCGACGGACAGAACGCCAAGAATGATGCCCAGATGAAGCGCGAAGTATTTCTCAAGGGCTGTCAAGGTTCCTCGTCCCCCTGATGGCTCCGCTAAGAAAAGCAGGAAACGAGGAAACGCGAGTAGACATATGGAGAATAATGCAAGACTAGAGTAAAGTTTGAATCAACGCGGACCAATTGTGGGGAAAGCCTAAGGGAGGGACCACTGACACGACAGCTGATGTCCACGCCCAAATTGAGATAGATCCCTCTGAATAGTTGGTGATTGCGGGTGGTTCCGTCCCTGTGTCGCGATTCTCCCGAACGGGCTCAGCCGAAGTGGCCTTGGCTGCATGCAACCGAGAAAAGTCATCCATTTCAATGTTGGCAGCCATGGTGTTCTGAGGATGAGGATGAGGTGAGGCTGTGCGTTAGCAGAATTGACCAGATTAATACCGCGGACGCAGCAGCACCTCGAAATAGGGACTTCTTGCGCCCACGGGCTAGGAACGTCCAACTTTACCGCTCACGGCGAGTTCTCGATGCGGTGAGGGTCTGAACCGGTTCAGATGGATGCAACAACTCAGATCGCGTCCGTGATTAAAATCATTACGGATAAATTGTCGTCACTCGGGATGTTGTCCCATGGGAGTCGGCCAAAGCCGACGTCCCCAACCATTTAGATTCTAGATCGGCCTGAAAGTTCATTGAATATGTGAGAGACTAACGTGTTTACAACATACTGTCATGCCATAAGGGTGAGGTTTCTTTTGTTCTTGTGACAAATCACCTGATCATGTATCTTTCACTGGGTCTCTCGTTTCTGTTGCCTTTATGGGTCCATGAGCAACCTGTCGCAACAAGTGGTCAGCATAGAGATCTAGGGTCCTTTCGCCATACCATGATGCCCCAAGCATCCCTGGTGTCTCTGCCAACCTGCCAGTTGACTGCACCGTGGACCAAGTAATAGTGGTGAGTCGTTTGCCTTGTTGCCAGTCAGCGGTCCGGATGACCGTCAGTGCCAAGTTACATCGCCACGGGTCTCGTGGTCCCGAATTCGAACATGGCTTCATCCAAGAACTTGTCAAGACCCTTGACCGCTCGCGGGACGTAATTCGAGCAACCCCTCTTCCTTCGAACCTGCAATTTCTCAAAGAGGGGTACGACTACAATCTAGTCCCTGAGCAACTAACTGTTGTTGGCCGCCGAGAACTTTTCGACCACGGGGCCGAGTATGCGCTTTCTTTGATTGAAATGACATTACATTCACGACCGATCATCCAGATTTGCCCTTCATTATCCGGATTTTTCGACGGATATCTTGCTGTCCAGCCCCGTCCAAAGAGTCGTGGACTCCTCACATTTCTTTGCTCAAGGGTTCTTTGGTCTCGCTGCAGAAAATGTTACCTTCCGCACGGTCACAGAACTTAACGATCCTGTCTCGTGGATCACTCCTTGGAAGTCGTGTCCAAGGTTCTCCACCCTTCAATCTCACAAGGTACCTCGCGCTGCCTCTCTCGAGTTGCATCCATCACGCAAGCATTTATACAGGTAGCTTCGCAGTGGGCGATGAGATATGCGCTGCCCATAGCACAAAGGCTTAACAAACTCATCCCTGGTCTTGATCTCTCCCTGAATGACACCCGAGGTGCATTGTATGCGTGCCCATTCGATCTCGCAGCCCAAAAACAGTCTCCATGGTGCAATGTATTTTCCACACACGAACTGAAAAATTTGGAGTACGTCTCACCTCCATGCGGACGGATTACCTCAACATTTGGAATATGCTAGATACGAGTATGATCTCCTCATGGATGGTATCAGTGGCCATGCATCTAGGGGAGATCCTGGCCCTTTCCTGGGTGCCTTTTACATCCAAAAGCTTATCGGGCGGTGAGTTCGAGGCCACTAAGCTAGCAGAGTATGTGAAATATGACCCACAACAGTTTTACGAATGTAACCGGCGAAGCTCAGCGCCTCTATCTTGAATTCGGCCATGATTCCAGCATACTCCTGCCGCTGTCAACAATGGGCTTGAATAAGTCAGTAGTCATCCAAGCGGGGATTACCATGCTAACGATTCCTCAGAGATGCCTTACCTCTCGCCCCACGTCATGTGCCGACGCATCGCAAGTTCAGAACCTCACAACAAACCCCTTTTGCTGCAAGCATGGTTTGGGAGAAGTTTACTTGCAGAAATTCGTGCGTCAGTGTTTCCTGGGGCCTGGTATCTTACCTTATGACGAGCAGCTTCCACGGTCCACAAGTCCGCCTCGTGTTGAATGGAGCAACTTTTCCTTTATCTATTTGCGAAAAGTCTAGACGGGATAGGAGATACGGGACATGTTCGCTTGACGAATTTACAAGAGCGAATGAGTATAGTACAAGTATCCAGTACAAGAGCAAAAGCTGGAACAAGACTTGCGAGGCCAAGTGAACGGGCCTTTGAGGTTGAGATGGCATACACTAACATAATAGTCTCGAAGTTGACTACGTACAGCAGTACATCCAATTCATAGCCGATACGCATCATGCATTCGCTGCACTATTCTAAGATAATGCAAATATTCTACATCGACAATAATGTACTAGGGCTCTCGTGATGCACAAAAAAGAACAACGGAAACTAATATAAATTGCGGCCTAACCTACCATCCTCCCGTTCCCCAACCACTAGAATTCTGGATCATAGCAGCGCGCTGTGGATTCATCCCCGGAGGGACATGAGGAAGGGGTTGAGCTATTGGAGGTCGCGAGTACGCAGAGGGAGTCTGGTAACCAAGGGGTTGAGATGGCGGCACGGCAAAACTAGATGTTGGTGCGTTCCCGCCAAATCCAACCGCTGGGGTTTGGCCGCCGTAAGGGTTTGGTGTACGGCCAGGAACCTGACGAACGGACAGATGACCAGGTGTAGTGTGACCTGGTGTGCGGGCTGGTGTACGAGTGCCCGCGCCGTAAGGCGTCTTCCCTCCTGCACCGGCCCCACCTAAATTTTGTGACTGGTGCAAATGCCTGGACAACATATGAGAGGCAGAAATCACAATATCATAACATTAGTCCTTACCTGACTTTGAATGCATCGCACAGTTCCGGCACTCCAGCGACGGCTGCTTCAAAGAGACAATATGATTCAGGTGTCACGCGAACGGGCTACCAAATAATGAGCGTCAGAATAGCACAGTTTCAAAAAGACATTACCCAAGTCTGGACAGTGGAGTTTTTGTTCGCTAAGAAACAAAGATTGAAGTGGCCGGGTTTTTTGCGGTTCAACGTAAATCCATAGATACTTTTTGCGGGGTTGGCAGCAACAAAGTTTTTTAGAGACAGGTCTGTGGGGTAGCATAAACCGGAATGATACATGGAAACGCAACATGAACTGCTCACGAAGTTCGTCTTCGGATCCTTGCTTGAATTTTTCATGCGCCATCAGTTCCTCGACTTTCCGGGCGGTGGCTTGCACATGATTGACAATCAGTTCGTCGAGATCAGCGTATTGATGCTTGTCGTCGACAAACAGCACCGTGCCCTGACCCGTGTTGATCTCGCTGACGTCTGTCGTGAATTAGGACACTCATGAAAACGCGGGAGATAACACTGCATACCTATGTGCTGGTACAGCTTGTCGTCAACTTTCCAAGTCACTGCGAGGTGATCAACACCTTTCGAAGAAGGTCTGATCACCACATCACCACGCTGTTGCTTATCCAGATAGTTCTCCGCATGCGTCGCGTTGAAGTTGTGGAAATTAGGATGCTTAATGACACGCCTTGTCCGATCAGTCTCCGCTCTCTTTTTCCTCGCTTGCATCTCCAAATCACGTTCGCATTGTTGAGTATTCCAATATTCATCACGTTTGACGCGACGGAAGAGGCCATCTCCTTGAACGAGATCCGAGGGACGAATCGACAACTGCACATAGAATTGATCGGCAGGAAGATCGAGGTTAACGTCTACAATGACGCCTTGGAGCGCTTGACCTTTCTTGACAATGTTCTGAGGATTCACGTTGCCAGCATCCGACATGTATTCCATATTCATGACGCCTTCAATACCGGAATCGAGGCGTACCGTTGCCGAATTTTTGTCGGCGCGTACGACGAGCACAGAGATAATAAGTCCCATGCGGAGGGTTCGGGGTGTCTCGCCGCTCAGCATGGTCAATACGTCCCATGGTTGCATCGGGGGGAAAGGTGCACGCTGCTCTGCGAACGGCTTGAGCAATTCTTCGCGGATAACATTGAGGGTATGCCGCTTTCGATCTTCATTAGCCTCATACATGCTGACGGCGAACTCATCGAGATTAAGCTCATTCAGCTTTCTCTCGTTGTCATTGTCCTGCATGATAAGAGACACGACATGTGATGGATGTTCGTCATGCACATCTTCCTCGTCAAGCTCGAGGGCGTCAGTTGCCATCTTTCGTGCGAGTTCATAGTCCTCAGGATGAATGCGAGTGTCATCCAACGGGTCTTGCACGTCATCGTCGGCATGTCGATTTTTGGCGGGCTTTAGTTCCGCATCGTTAGATATACGTAGGAATCCGGCCGCATTAAGGAAGATCTTCGTAGTCAGTAGACCTGACTTTATAAATTGATCGCGATTAACGAGATTGCCCCCCTAAAGAACGATAAGTATACAATAACGAGAGAATCCTAGAAACATACGATCGATGCAATTTTTCTGGCCAAGACTTGAGCTTTACGTGGACCGAGACCACAAATGAAAGGTAGAAGATGTTGGTAATACGAGTCCGTTACTGCACGGTTGATATCAATCCCGATCTTATTGGTTACATCAACCAAGGCTCTTTCGAGAGCGGACAATAGCTTCTCTCTCGGAATCTGGATTAGTGTCAGCAAAGAGCAGATGCTAAAGTCAAAGATACTAACAAGATGCTGGTCCTCATCCTCGAGTGAGATTGCAACTATATCAGGTCCCAATGCAGCATATTCATTCAACGGATTTTGAGCATAACGAGCCAAACCAACGCAATACTTGGCAATGGGAGAGAGCGTGCTGAATTCCTCAGTTGCTCGCTTACTATGTTGGTAAATTCGAGCGACTTCGTCGTTGAGATAAATTACGGGGATGTTGAAGGCTTGTTCGTTGACTGGCTCCGCTCCCCACCCAGCAATGTTGCCTTCAGCATCCGCGCCCGGGGTTTTTCCATTGACAATTTCCTTGATCCTGGACGACAACTTAGCTGTTGCCATAGTGAAGCCTCCTATGACTATTACATCAGGCCGTCGTCTCTTGAGCAAGTCGGTAAATTCATCATGGTATTCGCGGTCTACCAGGTTGTCAAGTTTGACGTGCTCGCGCAATCTTCCCATTTCATCCAAAAGAGCAAGAGTAACGGCGTCCTTCTGGGGATCCCCCTTCCCCCAAGAGATGGCGAGGACGGAGGAGGTGTATACTGTTTGTGGCTGTGCATCTCCGGAGACAAAGGGAGCGATATCGATGCGCTAAAAGTATGTTAGCTAGAAGGTGCTGAATGGAACAATACCCTACTTCTTTTAGTTTGTTACCGCAATGAATAGCCAAAGCATCCTCAACTTCTTCCCGCAACCACTCTCTTGCCCATTTGGTGCCAATTGGAATAAGGTGGTATTCCAGGACCTCTTGGACAACCCGAGATCGCTCTTCGTTCCATGACCTCGCAATATCGCTATAGCTGTCTGAGGCAAAAGCGTCATTCAGCTGGCGCTCGAACTTGGCCTTGGCTTCGTTGGTTAGGTAAATCGATACTGTGACCAGCAATTCGGCCTCAGCAGCTAGTATATGCAGAAATTGTGCACTGTCCAGCATTTGAGTTATAGGTTTGTGATGAAGGTATTTGAAATTCTGGGAGCAGAACTCGTCAGTGGGGCATCGAAAAAGAACTTAACGGTAACAAACAAAGTGAGGATGATGTTCGTCAATTTTATTAACACCTCGATCTGTGGGCTGCACCGATATCTGCGCCTCTGTTTTGAACAAGTCCCGCATGGATTGGCGAAGTAACGGGTCTTTGCCTAGCTCAGTAGCGAGAATCATCCTGGCACGGCGCAGCAACTCTTCGGGTGTTTGTGACGCAACCGATTCGGGGTTCGTGAACTGCTCGGCGAAGGCGGTCGGATTCAATTCTTGGTCTTCTACAAAGTTGGGACGATCGTTGGCTACGAAGTTCTGCACTATTTCATGGGGATGGATGCCAAAACCCTGATGTTCATGATTCAGCTGAGGCAAGAGGAACTGTTGAGAACGACATACATCAGCCAGTTTAGAGGCTATGCTCTTTTTTGCAACCTCATATGCAGAGATCCGACTTGGCGTTTTACGCTTGCGGTCCAGTTCTTCATCATCGTGGAAGTGGAGGTCGAATGAGTCTTGTTTGTTTACCTTATATTTCATCGACAACCATTCGGTCGCGTCCGCGACCATCTCGACGTATTCCATCTTTGGTCGGATAGACTGCGTGAAGTATTCGTCTTCCACATTGAGCCGGGTGTAGGAAGCAACAAGGGCATTCCGCCGATCCAGTAGAGAGCGATACTTCTGACCGAGGGCATATATCCTCCACAATTCAGACAGGGTGATAAGCTCAACTCTAGCGCGCATTTCCTGGGGATTGAAATACGAGATATAATCCCGTTTGTGCGTCCAAATATACGGCACTTCGAATTCGTGGATGAAGAGAAAGCGGAGAGCGTATGAGACCGCTAAGACCAAGGCTTGAGAATATGCCCTGTATGGCCCGTCACGGGAGAAGAAGTCCCGGGTTTTACGACTAGATAAACGTGAAGTCACCCAGGTGGCGGCGTCATCAATATCTGCCTCTGTAAGATTCTGATGGAGGGATAGAGTTGCATTGGGGGAAAGTGAAGACGTAGCAAGTTGCATGCGCTCCGGTATATCCTGAGCTCGAATCAAATCATCATCTTCTGTAAGCATCCGAGCACGTATTTCCGAAGGTTCAAAGACCTGAAATATAATGAGTACCAACTCTAGTAGGAATAGAAAGATATAGAACAAACATCTTGATATTTCATATCAGGCTTGAGCCGTTCCTCATACTCTGCTTCGTCGTCACCTTCTAACGCCCAATCGTACTCATGGCCATCGCCAAAAACGTCGTGGATTTCATCCCAAGCACTGCGGCGTGTGAGCAAGGGAAGACTATGGGGCATATTCTGGACTTACTTAGCGTCGATACCAGCAAGATCCGGTCGAGAGCCCATCGCTTTCCTCCGTTGACGTTCGAGCTTTTTCCTCTCCCTACGTCTCTCCTCACGTTCGCGCTCGTCCATAACACCAGCACCTTCTTCTTCGTCCTCGTAGTCAATGAAATCATCCATATCTTCCTCATCTTCCCTCCCTCCCCCTGCCCGTTCATCATCCCAGATGCGCTGGATATCCTGGACTTGGGGCAGATCATCGTCGTTATCGAGATCATCTTCAGAGGACTCGACCACTTGCTTCCGTCTTGAAGAGGATGCGACCGTTGGAGAGCCGTCTTCACGGCCACGGCGAAGCCGTGTCAGATGGTT
This sequence comes from Leccinellum albellum, assembly GCA_038090015.1. Classification (NCBI taxonomy): domain Eukaryota; kingdom Fungi; phylum Basidiomycota; class Agaricomycetes; order Boletales; family Boletaceae; genus Leccinellum; species Leccinellum albellum. The sequence goes on from JBBPLX010000056.1 coordinate 13,864, forward strand.
TCTGAATGAAGTACCCGTGTTCTCTTCCAGGAGCTCCAAGTCATCTTCCTCCAACGCTTCCTCCTCCTCCACTATATGAGATTAAGTATTCCCCTAGGCACAACATTAAGGTCAGGAACTGACCGCGTTTCCGATGACGCCTCTTTCGTCGTTTCCTTCTTCTCCGTCGCTCCTCGTCATCGTCATCCTCGTCATCGTCATCCTCGTCGACGATGAATCCTTCCCTTATTCGCTTCTCCTCTTCCTCGTCATCTTCAGGTTCTTCAGAACTATCGTCTGACACCCCGTTACCATCTGCCATGGTCGCGTCCGCGTCGTCCTCGTCGGGCTGTGGATTGCCCATAATCTCGTCGTCATCGATCAGCCTATCAGAAGGAGCCACAGGAGACGACATGGTGGTCAGCGACCAGGTTGCGCTGAACAGCTGCAATGCAAGACTAGACGTCAAACAGGTCCGGGAAATGCCGACGGAGCCACATCTGAGTGTGTCTGAGTGAGAAATTTGCTTTCCTGATTAGGGCAAAGTTCAGTAAATTTGTAAATTATGTAATATATCTGGTTGATAAATTCGGCCATATTATATTTCTTTCGTGTGCTTACCGACCATATTGGCCCCGCCCTTATCCTTTCGTATCTGAAGTAGTCAAAGCTTATGTAGGAGAAGCACCATCAAGATGATCCTCTACCATGTAAGGACCAAAGCCCAAGTAAACAATGATGACTAGTGACTCGCCAAGTCCAAAGTGTGAGATTCAACGAGTGAACAAGTTATGGCTATTCTGAAACTGGAGCATAGCATTGCGTTACCAACTAATCCAGTAGTATAACGTGCCAACGACGGAAATGAAGACGAGTGCAGATCAGGGAACTGACGCGATTGTGACTTGAAATACAACAGCGATAATAAATAAAAGGAATTCAGAACGAGGGTGAATGGACAAGTTCAAGTTGGGATAGAGTCGAAGGGTCGAAAAAATTCTGACACACACCGGTCAGCATGTGGGGAAGCGGTGTGCTCATCTGGGGATAGCAGGTAGTAGGGTAGCATGACAGCAGAAATGGTTAGAACTTGAAGCATTGGCTCCGGCGACCATCAAATGGTGGTAGTAGAGTGGTAGAATGCTAACCGTGATACTATCAGCTGATTGACCGTTTTGGAAACTCGCTGATACGAAGCTTAGTGGCCTTGGATGATGATCAATGGAGACAAAACCACAGAATACTATTTGCGTACCCCATAAGGCCAGAGTGTAATGTTCTTGGGTGTTCCAGTGCAAGCGGGACCAGTAGGAGGAGACGTCGCAAAGTTTTCTCCCGCTAAGTTCCATTCGATAGGACAAGCCAAGGCATTGATGGTGTAGGGGGGGAGGCCAGCATCGAATACCGGCGTTGGAAGTTGACCAGATGAGGGCGGGCTATTGTGGAATGTCAAGGTAGAGGTATCAATAGCGTATTGCCACCCCTCCACAGGCAGGAATTGCAAGTCAACTGCGAGAGGCTGCTCAGTGTCTTGCTGAAGTACCGTCTGTTTACGGGAAATATCAAAAGCATAATGAAGTGGACCACGGTGGATAGCAACGGAGCTCCCTGGTCTGTCCTCTATTTACCCGATGAATTTAACTTCCTGATACATAGGAATATTAAATAGCACATACCGAGCGTAATCTCAGCGGGAAGATTCAGTATGAAGTTTGTAGTTCCTTGACTGACATGAATCGCTTGAAGGCCGTTCGAGGCGTTTACTGGCACTGTAGATCCATTGTTCACCGAGATAGTGCCTTTAGTGATCCAACTTGGGATGCGGACGTAATATGTGAAGGGTGAGGTTGCGGTAATAGTTGCACTCAAGGTATCTGAAAAAGGGTAAAGAGTGTCAGTTTTGACGGTCACATTGTTTGCTACGGTTAGTTCTATGAGTTCAACTCATCAATGGAGATGACTGAGACGTGTCCCACCGTTCGCCAAGGTCGTTGTTACACTAAAAGGTCCCAGATATACATGAACAAGTGAGGCCTTATCTGGTGTGATAACAAAAGCGTTTGTAACAAATTTAGGAAATCCTTGAGGGTGGTTGACAGTGCAACAGCTGCAAATTGATTCAGTAAATGTTTCTTGCCCAGGAAAAAACAATTTCTTACGGATAGTTTGGTTCAAGGCCGAACACATTTGAGTATGGTCTAGAACATAATCAGGGCCAGGAGTGTTGATTTAATGGAGGCAGTTACCCGTCTTCCGGGAAAGGATCACTATAAAGGACATCAACGAAATGAAAGAGAGTGCCCTGTACGGCTCACGGAGTCATATTCATCGCTGCGACTTGGTTTTGTTGCTGCAAGTATTGACGCGACCAGAAGTCTGCGTAAACAGCAATAGCAATAGTCAGTCATTGGATATGGCGTCGTCGAAGGACACTCGATGCTAACTTCCTGTCAATGTTCCCGGGAGGGAATTGTAGGCAATTCGTTCAACCTAATTCAGTGAGATGTTTGGAAACTATACATATAATATAGTATGGTATTCAGACGCACTCTGTCCGCAAACTTGATGTCGCCGATAACTTGGAATAAATATGACCCTCTGGGCAACTTCGTGAGTTGACCGACCACAACTGAGATATTTACGTACGAAAACATGGTCTCCTGGCTCGGAAGCGACATAAATAAAAAAACAGGACCTGAAACAAATATCCCTTACCACGACAGCACACAGCTCGGTGCTAATTACAAATTCAGCAGTTATATGATTACTAGTAAGGGCGAATAGTTACCCTCGAACTGCATCAAGACCCGCAAGATATTCGTCAGCGGCAAAGATACCTGATGGGCGACCGTGATACTTGAACAATAAGTCCCAACCCTGACTTGCTAGGTCGAGATCTAAAGTCAAAGAATGATCTGTAAAAGCGCTATACAGCCATGCGGTGGCACAAACATGTGTTATTGTGTGTAAAGCGGTATGTTGCCGGCAAAGCCTTGAGTCCTTCTGCCATGTTGACACCATGCCAAACAAGAGAATTGCCAAAAGGGTTTGGTAAATTCTCAACGGCGACAGTGGGGAAATACTAAGTGATTAGCTTCAATGAAGTCCAGAATGAGAAATGCCTGTGTACTACTACCTGCTCAGAAAATACTGATTCCCAATCGTCTCCGGTTTCCTTGAGTCGTGCCATCGTGTCCAATAATAGTTCCTCGTTTCCCTCGGGGTAATTATCGTATAACCTCAATCACTTTTGAGTTAGTAAAGATAGGCGTTCTCATTTCCAGAACCATACCATTGCAAGGCGATGACAAAGTCTTCCCAACGTGTCTTGGCCCATGGTTCAAGGCCTGTGCCATCCTTTAGCATGCTGTTGGCGAGTGTGACAAACTTGTAGATTGGCGAGATGATACTGTGCGACAATGCAGGATTAGATTCGAGCATCTGAATTGCACCAAAAAGGAAAGGATATCTGCGAATGAAGATAAGTCAGCGGAAGCATCTATTCTGATGCATGACAACCTTCCCCATAGATAGCGAGGCTTCGATGTGTCGAACACCTCTGGCCCCAGCCATCCTGTCGAGTCTTGATGTTCCACGACGAAGTTTAGGAACTGCGTAGTTTGAGTTTGCATAGTAGTGTTGTTCATGATAATACCGTTGGGTACTAAGCCATTCTACAAACACAAAAGTGGATTGGTCCCTTCTTCGTGGTAAAGAAAAACTCACTTACAAACCAGTAACTGCCAGCTGGGGGGATGGTGATTAACACGATCCAGCTATCCTTAAAGTTTATCCCTACCTTCTTCGAGGTCAGAGTAGTAAGATTCACCGCCAAGCCAATCCGATTGTGCAACACTGGAGGGAAAAAAATACATTAATAAACAATGTTGGGGCCGTTGGGCCCCGGGTGAGGTCGGCTCACTAGTCATAGAAATCATGTTCGTGACCAGCGAGACCGTTTGTCTGTAACATTAACTTCACAGGTGGGTCAAACAAAAGGGCCTAAAGATAAGTGTCTATAAGACACACTTGGTCGAACAGCCATCCTGCTGGTTTGATGACTCCAGGAGGAAGCGAAAGATAGGCCTTGGGAGAAACTACACGGAAATCATCAAGAAACGGAAAACTGTTTGAATGAAAACGCACGGCCATCCGTGACGTTTGCAGCTAATGCTTGTCCGGTGGCAGCGAGGACGGATGCCACAACTACCAAGATGGTAGAGCACGTTCTCGCTTTAGAGAGAGCTGGCACAAACGGCTTTACAGGGAACTTGGGAGTGAGGCGCAATGCACTGTCTGACTCGACATCAAGTACCTTCTGCCAGCCATCGTTCAAGTGACCTCCCATATTTTGACCAGAGAAGCTTCAAGTGAGAACGAGCCACTGCGAGGGCAGAATGAAGGGTCACAGGCAGCGGAGGTGTTAGCAATGCCAGTATGTTGAGAAGACACCATAGCGTTGAAATACTAACTTGGTTACTAGTATATTCACCGTGTAATCATCATCATTGATCGTTACTTTTTAGAATGCGCGTTTTGTCAAAGCTTCTGGTGATGATCAGTTTCAGATCTTCGCCAGCATAAAATATCTTCGGTAGCCTACGGCGTTGCTGCCAGAAGTGTCTCGGACTCGGAGTTGGAAGTTGTGGCAGCGCTGCTGGCACAACTTATGTAACTTTGAACGTTTGAACTTCCATCACATCACCAGCGACATCTCAGTAACAATCGACCATGATCGTTTCCCGACGGACAGATCTCGGAGAAGAGCACGTAATAATTATGCGACAAGCGTTGAACGAAGCGCAGTCAGATGTTTGCGTGCCTGTGCAATCTGCGTTCTGTGTAGGATGTGTTCTGGTAGCACGCGTACCAGGCATGAAACCAACCACTTTGGCCACTGGCTACTCGAGGGAGCTCCCCGGGAATACACACGCGGAAGCAAATGCCCTGACGAAGGCACGCAATCTCTCAAGGTCGCAGTTGGCGGTACTCTTTCCTTCGGCGGATTCCCCCCCGTACATCGAGGACCTTTTGCAGTACACTGACGCTTATACAACGCTTGAACCATGCTCCGTTAGAACATCGGGCCTCCCTGCGTGTGTGGACGCCCTCATCGGAGCGGGGATCAAACGATGCTTTATTGGTGTGGGCGAGCCAGATGACTTCGTGAAGTGTGAGGGAGCACAGAAGTTGAGGGACGCTGGCATTGAGGTTATTTGGCTGAGCGGCCTAGAGAAAGAGTGTCTTGATGCTGCCAGGAGAGGACATCATGCGATGTAACAAGAATCGAGGTCCAACTATAAGACATGGAAAGTACACTCCAATCACTTTCTCCTAACCCAGGCTTTCTTAAACCACGCACGACAGACAATGCCTTACCCTCGTTGCCCATTCGTTGATTATTTCATTTGCACGGACGTCATCCATCATCGCCTGCGCGCTCTCGATGGACATCGTGATGAGATCCAACTCCTCGTTGATCACAATATCAACCATAACGTCGTCCTAGTTTTCACATTGTTACTTGGATATTTCGTCATTGAGATCCATGGACAGACCTGCAGTAACTTAGTAATAGGCAGTGCGTCGATGACTTTGGATCCTTCATACACCAGTGGTTCCGTGGGTATGGTGTGGTCAATCTGCTAGAATGTGAACGGCCCCGAGACCCAGACAGAGACAAGCAAAAAATACCTCAATAAACTCAAAAAGCTCGCCTTCCCGTCCACCATTTCTCTTGGCTCTTTCGAATACATTCACGAACACATTAGTTAGAGGCAAACCTTTGCCTCCCGTTACCCATTCATCGATGTTCCGCAAACTACTCTGCTGAATTAATGGTGTACGTTTGCGTAAATCTTGTTGCACTATACGGGCGACCTCCAGGAGGTCATCCGAAACGGGAATATGTATTGGCAAGACATTCATGCATGGAATGGCCAAATTCAAAGTGTTTGAAACTGGCCCTGTGCGCCCCGCATGCCAGAGCCCGAAGGTAGCGTGATCAGAAGAGGAATGATATGCTTGTAGCGATGCCCAAGACGCCAGCAGGATGCAATGCAAAGGCAGATTGGTCGCCTGAGCTTGTTTCTTGAGTTCAGCGGCCCCTGGAATAGCCGATGTTATCGTCACAAGGGTCCTCTCCAGGGAATGTGGTTGGTCCTTCTCAGGAATTAGTGGCGGAAGATACATCGGGAGAAATGGAATGGGCATAACAGATTGCCAATAGAGTCGTTGTTCCGAAAGCCTGGCCACCGAGGGAGAAAATGCAGCCAAGAATGTGCGAGCATCCGAAGCGTTCCGTGGCGACGAACCAAGATAAGCAGAGGTGAGATCTTCGAGTAAAAGCTGGAGGCTGAAGGCATCGTATTGGAAGTGATGCATTCGAATTAGGAGATACCGATTGTTCGTCGATGTCGACGTTAGAACGAAACCTTTGGCTTGCGCGGCACTAATGGGCAAGGGCGACATGGTGATACTCTTCATCTTCTCGCTGAGCTCGAGTGAATCTTGACCATAGCTAACACAATCCTCATCCAAATCGGTCTCCATCGGGTTGGATGCAAATGTGACCACTCGTGGGTCACTAGATCCTGGTGCTGAGGCAAACGTGGACCGCAGAATCGGGTGATACTCCACAAGAGTTTTCCAAGCCAATCGGAGTTGCTGGAAGTTTACATCAGGGCTAAGCCTGTACGCGAAGACATGGTGAAAACGCTGGCCAAAGCTGCATTGCCAGGCTGCAACCAGCCACTTCATCCCTTCGGTAGCGACTGAGACAGAAACAATTTGATCGCGGCGTCCTTCTGGGAATCGTTCTAAGATTGCCTGGTACTCTTCAGTCGATATCTGTAGCGAGAGCGCGTTGCCTTGCGGCACCCCAGTGTCCAGATCGCCTCTAGTAGCCTTACCAGCCAGTTCCCCGATCGTGAAGCTGGAAACGATGTCTCCAACGTTGATAATCAGACCGGCTTTTTTGCACTTGGCGCTCACGCTGATCGCAGTGATCGAGTCTACGCCAATCGCTATAAGGGACTGGGAAGGGGAGAGTTTGTCTGCAGGACGGTGGGTCACCGATGCAAGGATGTCCAACAATTCCAGAGGTATATATGCAGCGTCGGTCGGCTGAGAATCAGACGTGGAGAGGTTAACCAGCTGAATGCTTGATTCAGGCTGTGTGAGGGTAGTGACTGGATCGTCGGGATGGTACACCATTTCATTCATTAATGCGTCAATGTCAGCCAATGCGCCAGCGACTGCCTCGGCGTCCATGACTTCAGTTTGGCAAGCCATCTTGATCAAGAACCCACTCTCCACCTCGTGGAATTCAATGTTAAGGGGATACTAGATAGGCTCAAGTCATTGACCCGGGCAATAAGAGAACGGTACACTACCCACCTGAATATGTGCATCAAACGCCTCCGGTTCGCGTAGAGTCCACAGGTGGCTGGGATCGGTGGGATGCCAAGGTTGAAATAGGAGTAGGCTAGTCAACAGGCCGTGCACCTTCAGTTCGCTCTGTACAGCTCGGAGTGAGACGTGTTGCCAAGGCAATGCACTAACGTTAGCGCGATGGATGAACTGAAGTAATTCCCGATTGCTCGTGTTTGGAAAGAGTTGGACTCGACAAGGGATTGTATTCTGCATTTGAGAAGAATTAAGTAATCGACTGATTATCCTCTAATTTATACTTACAAGCATTGGTCCAACCACATCCTCCGAATCGTCAAACGATCGACCTGAGACAACATGCCCGAAGACAGCGTCGTTTGAAGAATTCAATGAAGAGAGGTATTTCGCCCATACAGCTTGCGCAAGACATTGTAGGGTGACGGCATTGTCATGAACTAATTGCGCTAATAACTCCCGCTTGATAGAGACCAGCCTTGACACAACCATTCCTTTCGACGAACGAGACGTGTAGTGAGGAAGGGAGACCGGGCGATAGCTTTGGAGTCTCTCGATCCAGTATGCGGTTGCGTTGTCCTGCTGGAATAGCATACGAGGAATAAAGTCAAAGAATTGGGCAGGGCGCGCAACTGCTTGATTTCGATATATATGTTCAACATGGGATAGCAGGGTGGGTATAGAGAGGCCGTCATATAGCACATGATGCATAAAGAGGATGAGATGGAGACCAACAGGCTTGGAATGCACAATCCGTAAGTGCACTGGCGGTTTGCATAAAGCCGATTCATCTGTTGGTTTGAGGTATGAAAAGAGTTCATCGACGGTATGTTGAAAGCTCGCCGATAGGGTCGGAATGCATTCCTGCCAGTCAAGATTTACGATGGAATGTCGGGCTTGAACCCAGGATCCGATTTCCGCTGCGTAGTGAAACGTAGTCCGAAGGATATCAAAATCGTAGACCGCACGTTCCCATGCGCTTTGAAGGAGTGGCAAGTCGGTATCCGAGTCGAGGTCAAGGACAAATGAGTGAAAATACAGATTTCCAGCAGAGGCAACCGTCTTCAGGGTGTTTCAAGCGTGATTATACACAGATACAAAGGAACACATACCTGCGATATCATACCAGCTTGGAGTGCAGTTGTGGGAAATATTTCGACCTCATCATTGATGGACAGTTTACATGTCAGCGGGTCGAAGCTAGCCTTGATTCTTTCACGTCGCTTCTGCAGAGAAAGGATACCCTGATCGATCTCCATCTGTGCAGAATGACCAAGTGATCGTGCACATAAATTACAGAGTTTCTGTATCGTCAGGTCCCCCGGGCCCATGATATCTGTTGCATTGGCTGAATAGCCGTGTTGACGAAGTGCTTTAGACAAGCCAACAGATCGGATGGAATCCAATCCCAAAGAAATGAGTGATGTGTTCTCATGTAATTGTTCTGACGGAAGCCCAAAAAAGTTCGAGATGATTTCCTTCAATAGCACGAGGCCATCCGCGTCCAAGCTTTTGCCGGGATCCACTTCTGCACAATCTTGAGACTGGATCGTGGGTGTGGATAAAGCCGGATTCATGTGCTGAACAACTTGGGTCGGTAGCGGCATGTGGTTGTTTTCTTTGTTGAGAATATCAAGGAGTATGGCCTCAAACTGATGAAAAAGGTCATCAACCCCCGCCGTCAGAGATTCAGAGTCGTAATAAGCAGCCTGAATGGTAAGGGCATTGTGGCCCCTGTTGACTAGAATCTCGACTGAAAGAGGAAACTAGTAGAGCCTTCAAAACCCGACTAAACTTGTCGAGAAATCGTTACTTACATCAGGCTCGGGGAGCTCGCTCCGCAAGATGTCCCATATTTCACACCGAGTATCATCCTCGACCGTAACTGCGAATAAAGTGTCCAATGGAGCTATCCCAGGCGGAAGCCACTTTTGCACCTGCGATAGAGGAAAGTGTTCAAATGCAGCCGCGGCAGAAATATCCGCTTGGACGTTTTGCAAATAACCTTCCGTGCCGAAGCGAACTCTGGTTGGGAGCACATTGAGAGTAGGGCATATCGCATGTTCGGCGCCATCCACGGGAAGCAATCGACCTGCGCGAACGACCTATCATAATGTTTGTTACAAAGTGACAGTTTCCACAACGCATAAACAAACCACAAAAGCGACATCATCAGTATGATGGATATACTTGGCCAGAGATAGTGCAAACGCAGTTGTCAGCGCAGATTGCATGGTTACTTGATGAGGGGCCAGAAGCTTTCCCAAAGCGGTCAAGGACGTGGTGAGGGTTACGGACTTCCTTTGAATTTGACTTGAAGAATGTGTATTTGGCAAGCGATATCTTGGTCGATCAAAACCAGAGAACATTGCGGACCAAAATTGGCGCCCTGCGTCTACCTTTGCGCTATGCATATACTCCAGGAGCGAATCCGGAGAACAGGTGATAGGATGCGGTCTCGCCAGCAACTCATCTTCAACAAACTTCAGGATAAGCGGCAAAGATACTCCATCAAATAATGCGTGATGAATCGATAATGTCAGCCAGTGGACTCGGTCGTTTGATGTGGAAAAGAGACATAGGCGAAACGGAGGAGATGTTGACGTTGTGTCATTGATTTGCTTCGCTAGAGATGGAGCAATATCTGCATAAAAGAACGTACAAAAAGAGTCTGAATCCGTGAAAGGTATTCTTTCTTCAATCCAGGGGAGTTGACAACTAGAAGGTGCCAGTATGACTTGAACAAGTTGTCTTCCAAAATAAAAGACAGTTCTAGTATACAAGACCGTCGTGAGCAAACACAAGTCAGGAAAACATGCTGACTTGCCTAAGGATGTCAAGTTTCTTCATCGTAACTTCCCAGGCATTGTGTATTTGTGCTAGCGGAATCCGACCTGAAAGGCTCATGGTAACATGTTGCACGCATGATGTTTTGTGGCCATCCGAGTGATAAAGCACACCCTCCTGAATGGGGAATGGTGGAAGGACATGTTCGATTTGCATGTGGGGAAAACCCTGCTTCACCACGTGAAGCCACTGATCAGAGAACGATCTTAGAACTGGACTCGAAGAGGCTGAGTCCAGAGGCGGACTCTGTGTTTGAATCAGTTCACCAATGGATTTGACAGATCCCGCTCTCATGATATCCGCGACAGACATAGACACTCGGAATGTTCGCCTAATGTTCGACGCCAACGCCACCAGGGATAAAGAGTCCATGCCATAGGCAAAAAGGCTTGTTCTGGAGTCAACAGGTGAAATTTTGACGTAATTTTCGACCAGGGAGACGAGGTTCCGTTGGATGCTCGTTAACGAAAGGCGGTCTTCTTCGTGCGTGTCGGGAACGGCAGTCCCAATAAGCTGCGGAAGGTTGATCTCCGTGAAGACCCTAGACAAGACCTTGTTGTCTGCTTTCCCGTTAGGATTGAGTGGAAGCCAGCTAAGACGGATTATGTGCGCAGGCCTCATGTAACTGGCCAGCTCCTGTTCCGAAATCGCTCGAAGGTCTTGCAGGACGTCTTGCTCGAAAGAGACGACTTGAGGTTTGGTCGTCCGCCGCAGTGAGATAGGGACACGTATATCCCAGGCAACGAAGGTAACCAACTGCGAGGTGGTCCCATTCCCAATGGAAGGATGTGCAACGAGTACTGTCCCAGCATCCAACTGCAGCCCGAGTTGGTTAAGAGCAGCGCGTCTGAATACAGCAGAGATACCGTCTGCCTCAATTCGCACGCCACGCAGTTTGATCTGTGTGTCAATTCGGCCTACAATATGTAGTGCACCATCTGGTAGCATGCGAACTAAATCGCCAGTGCGATAAGACCACGATTCCGGGTGGGGCCATTCCATAAAGGACTTGGCAGTGAGGTCGGGAAGTTCGTGATACCCTCGTCCAACGAGCGGCCCCGCAACTACAAGTTCACCAACAACACCTCGAGGAAGAATATTGAGGTTCTCATCAACCACGTATGAAGAGACGTTGGCAAATGCCCGACCGATATTCTCTCTTGGGGTGTTTACATCCATGAACCGCGCGCAGCAACCTATAGTGACTTCGCTGGGACTACAAACTAGTTAGCCTGATGTAAACTTGCGGACTGCGGGGACTGCTTACCCATAAAAATTAGCGAGTCTGACGAATGGATGGTCAGCCCACTTATCAAGGATCTGAGGAAAACAACCGTCGAGTTAGGTTCGTTGCAACGAAATCCATAAGTTGCGACTTACGGAATCACTGATTTTCTCCCCACCACTGGCAATGTATCTGAGTTTCATGTCCTCTCCCTTTTGATCGTCCTCGACAGCACACATAGTGGCATCTATCAAGCTAGGCACAAGACCGACATGCGTGATTTCAAGGAGATTGATATATAGGGGCAGGTCCTCCAGAAGCTCTCCTCGTTTCGCAGAAACCAACGTCATCCCCAAAGCCAGTGCAACGAAAACTTCTGCAAGATGAACATCGAAAGCTATAGCTGGTAGATGGAGAACGGTATTTTGTCATAAACCCGAAATTTATGGAAACAAGCAGGTGACGCACAGGCAACAGCCAAATATCTGCCCTCGCGAATATTTGCCATTTTGACGTTGGCGGCGAAGAAAGTAAGGGATAGGATTGCCTCAGTGAGACCATTGTGTGTTATGAGACATCCTTTGGGATTTCCGGTGGTTCCTGTAAACTGAATGAAGCAGAGGCTCTCAAACAAGACGCTGAGAGAAATGCGTACCAGAAGTGTACAGCATGTATGCTATATTTCCTGGAAGCACAAAGTCGTCTTCAACTTCGGTATCACTCATATTAGATATAGTCTCTCGGACAGACACGTCACAGATATCAATTGATAAGTCTCCGAAAATGTCATGTTCGCGAAGCTGAGACGATATGATAACAAATTTTGCAGAGGAATTCTTCGCAATGAAGAGTTTCCTTTCGGTGGGTAGTTCTGGATCGATCTGTACGGAGCAACCGTGAAAAAGGATACACACATTGAGGAAACACACACTGACCGGAACATAGCATCCACCCGCGCGTAGAATGCCGAATAACACTGAATGGTACATGAGATCACGGTCCATGCAAACAGCAACCCGATCTTCAGGGGTAAGTCCCCTTCCCAGGAGGAAGCGTGCAAAATGATTCGCGGTATGGTTGAGATCCCTGTAGGACATACGTTCTGGGGTTTGCAGTACCACCATATCAGGTGACAGGCTGGGGTACCATTCCACAGCTACCGCGTCCGGATTTGAGGTTAAGTGTGAAAGAATATAGTCGGTCGCAAGGCGAGCTGAAGGTATATGGGAATAAAGTTCTAATCGTTTATGTCCTGGGATGGCTTTGACGATAGAAGCGAGATCGTCATTCAAATGAAGGGGTGCAACCATCTTCTGTGTTGTATTCGTATGAACCTGTGACACCACTGCGGCTACGTGGTGAAGAAGCATAGAGGCCGTCGAGTTGCAAAATAAATGAGATGGCGAGTAAAGATCTAAGAAACCATTTCCTGTATGGCACAACAAAGATTGTCCCGAGAGCAGCGGTGAGGTCGCGGGTGATGCGTAATTGGTAGTTCGAGAAGAGTCCCGGAAGGCTGCGACAAATGGGTATTGATCTTCCACCAGTCTCAAGTCCCCAGAGAGTTGGGATGTCGTTGTGGAAGTCACATGCTGCTTGACTTGTTTAAGAGCGACATTCGCAAACTCAAGAGAGTTTAGCCACGTTGTAGTTTCATCCCACTGTAAGCGAAACGGGAAAAGTGTGTCGTCCGAACCTTCCAGGGAGAGAAGTATATCAGTGGCCCCACAGTACATGCCGAGCACATTTGCGTAGGCAACCAAAATGAGGGCATCAAGAGTGGCGTCGTCGCCAACATGAATGCGAAGGTGTTCGTCCAAAGTTGTCTGGCAGAAGAGAAAGTGGGGGCTATGATCTCTGCGGCGGTTGCCCGAAAGATCTGGACACTGAATCACTTTGTAATCGTCGAGCAGGCCTGTCGAGGACATTATGATGTGTGGTAGAGTGAAGTTATCAGATAAGGCGGTGCCCCGCGTCCGAGCAAGTATCCGAGTCAATGTCTCTTAACTACGCACAAACACCGACAGTAACGTAATTCTTGTGTTTACTGAACGTCGCAATGGGTGCGCTAAAAAGTCGCGAGTGCTTTTGGTGGAAGTGACGTTCAATTACGGACTCGGCCGAGGCTTGGCAACCCTGTCTCCGAGTACTTACTAGTAGCATTTATATATGTAGTCATGTTCTTCCGAATCTCGCCAGAATCAGCTTTCAAGTGCCAGAAAAATCAGCTGTATTTCTAAATCGTGCTACTAGAACTACACCGTCATCTACTAGCAGCAAAACATGTCCGCCAATGCTTTAGTCCAAGTATACGATGTCATAGGCCTTGGATTTGGACCCTCAAACATTGCAATCGCTGGCGCATTTATCGAGAGTCAGCTCTGTGTGAGAATTGTTCGTTCACCTGTATCTGCATTAATTCTGACGATCTTACCAGTCATCCATTTCAATCGACAGGCTGCTCTTCATTGAGAGACATGAAGAATTCAAATGGCATCCGGCGATGCTCCTACCTGGTGCTCAGATGCAGATCAGGTAAGCGATCGTCTGATCTCCCGCTTCCCCACGATTATCTGATAGCTGTGGGCTAGCTTTCTTAAAGACCTCGCTACCTTGCGATCTCCTCAGAGCCCACTCACTTTCATTTCCTACTTGCACTCGCAAAATCGTCTGTTAGACTTCATCAACTGTGGTCGCACCATTCCCACTCGCAAAGAATATTCTGACTATCTTTCCTGGGCCGCCCAATATGTGCAGGACAGAGGCGTTAAAGTTGCTTTCGGCGAAGAAGTCATTGCGCTTGAAGAAATGGATAGATTCACTATACAAGTGCGTTCTCGAGTCCTATCGACCGGTCAACATGTCGTGCGTCTAGCAAGTATGTTCATGCGCCTGCTTACATGCCAGCACTCACAAAATTTCCCCAGAGAATATCATTATATCGCCAGGCGGCTCACCCCGTATACCGGGATCGCTTGCAACTACTTGGGTTCAAGAACGCATGATCCATAGCTCGACATATCTGGCATCGGTTGTTCCTTTGCTAAATTCACTACAATCGCGTAACCTGGGTGGAAGTCCACTGCGCATCGCAGTCATCGGGGCCGGCCAATCCGCCGCGGAAATCATAATAGACCTCCACTCGCGCCTGGCCGCGATGCCAAACATCGGAGACAAGCCACATATCCTCGACCTAATTATTCGCAAAGGATCCCTAAAACAAAGCGACGACTCACCATTTGTCAACGAGATTTTCAATCCAGCAGGTGGGTAGTTTAACACAACCTGAAGCCCTTTACTGACCAGAGTTTCTAGCTACCAATGAAAATTTTCGGCTGTCGTCCCATTCCGCCAGACAGAAAGTTCGTCTTGAATATGCAAGTACAAACTATGGTGTCGTCAATCCTCGTACCCTGGAATCGGTTAGAGCCTTATTCTGTTGAGTACCAGCCAACCTGACTCACGAAACAAGCTATATGAGATCCTGTATGATCAAAAGCTTGACGATGGGATATCAAGGCGGACCAAACGCACCATGCACTTAACAAAACCTAAGTTTGCCATTCTGAACTATTCGGAGGTTTTATCCGCGGAAACCGCACGCAGAAGGGATGTCGAAGGATCACAAACAGGACCAGAACCTATAACCTTGATCTTGCAACAAACTTTAACGCGCGATATCTATGAAAATACGTACGATGCAATATTTTGTGCTACCGGGTATGAGAGGCGATCATGGCTGCGCCTCCTGACAAATTCTGGACTCGGGAAATACTTTGGACTCGATGGGACTGCGCAAGACTCTACTCGTTTGGAGGTAGCGACCGATCTGCAAAAGGATATGGTTGAGAGTGATGGGCCCTCGGCTTTTGAAGTCACTGACGCCAATCATCAGGGGAACTCTCCAGATGCGTCGGTGAGCAGCGGGAGCAACACACCAACCTCTTTGGAGTGGGAACCTGGCTGGCCGGGTGAAGGAGGAGAGCCGGCGAAGAAACTCTATATCTCTCGAGAGTATCGACTTCTTCCCACGGTACATCATGGACGGGGGAAGCTTGAGGCGCGTATCTATGTGCAAGGACTAGCGGAGGAAACGCATGGCCTGAGTGATACGCTGTTAAGCGTGGTGGGTGTTCGGGCAGGTGAAGTTGTGGACGATCTGTGCGCGCACCTCGCATCGAACGATAACGTCGCGAATATATCAGGCCCGGCCGCAGATGTGACAGGAGATGCCAATTACGAGCTCTGAGATATGTACGGTCGTTTGTTTTTCGTTGCTCCAGTACTAGTATAGATCTAGACCTCTTCCCACCCTGTTCCCACGGCTACCTCTCTCTGACGCAGTAAGACATGCGTGTCGAAAAGTGTTATTTCTGCTCGACAAATGTCTACCCCGGGCATGGTGAGAACATGTCTGATGTACCCAGAGTGGTTTATATGGTTTATACCAGGTACGGCATTTGTTCGCAACGACGCCAAAGTCTTTCGTTTTTGCACTTCCAAGTAAGCATATTGTTCCTCGTGCACACCATTGTGTTCATTAGGTCCCAGATGCCACAAGAACTTCAAGTCAGTTGTTACTACGCTCTTATTTCCTCTAGATCGAACACTGAAATGACTAGAATGAAACGCAATCCGCGCAAGGTACGATGGACGAAAGCTTTCCGTAAGGCAGCTGGCAAGGAGATGACTATTGTGAGGATGATGCTCACGCTGTGTCTGTTTTGTTGTGACGGAATATTCACAGGACTCCACGATTGATTTCGAAAAACGTAGAAATGTTCCTATTCGCTATGATCGCGAGCTGGTGCAGACTACGATCAGGGCAATGAAACGGGTTGGAGAGATCAAGCAACGCCGGGAGCATGCTTTCTGGAAGCAAAGGTAGGTCTTCGCCGCTCTCTTGACTACACACGTTTCACTGTCGTCTGTCAGAATGGCAGTTGCTCGGGAGAAGCAACGTGCATACCGGGCCAAAAAACTGGCTGCAAAGTTGGCATCCGTCAGACTTGTGGAACCCATGGCGATGGAATCCCCATCCAGCGAGAAACGCTTGGAGAAAATCAAGGTTCCAAGCAAGAGCCGGAGCGCCCTCATCAAGGGGGATGGTCAATCCATGAGTATGGACGTCGACTAGAGCATGTACTTTGTTTAGTCTAGGGGCTTATGTCCATATTTGTACTCCTATGGCCTTATTACGAGTTGCTACGCGTTGCCTGAGCTGAGCAACCCAGACCACACGCGAGCTCCCCGAGTGTGCTGTCCACCGCTGCGCCAGCTACTAGGTTGCTCGTGACATGTTATCTTGTCTTGCTTGAACTTTACCATGTCTTCGTGGTACTCTTCGTGGTTTTCAGGTCTACCTACATTCGATTTCGCCGTTCCGTCCAGTATTCAACGACGCTTTCTTTCATTTCTCCTGCGGAGAACTCTGGGTCACTTTCTCAAACCAGGTCAACTTGATCTCCATCAAATCGACTCTCAGCTTGGTTCCGGGACCGTCCAGGTGAAGGACCTGGAACTAGATGGACAGGCAAGTCCGCTCGTCTTGCTTTGCCAGTGTATATCTTAATCTCCTCAAAGGCAATCAATAAGTTACTCGTAGGACTTCCCATATCTTTGTATGACGGCTTCATATCCGGCGTCACTGCTCGTATCCCGTTCCCAAACCCCCTCTCCTCTAGTGTCGGTTTCCATGTCCAGTCTCTCAACCTCACGTTTCAAATAACACCGGAACATCCTACACCACTTCCTCTACCATCCTATCACGACAACCCCAACCTTGCTGATTCAGTGGTTTCCGTTGCTGAGACTTTCATCCACGATGAACTTACGCCTCGGGAGGAGGCCACTCTACGACAAACCATCCAGTCTCCCGACGACCCGTCCCCTCTTGTGGATGAGAGTGAAAACTTGCCTGGGGGGTTCAAGTCATTCGGATACGACTTCGATCCTGAAGAACGCAAACCGTCCCGAGGGGAAGGCGATCCTGCAGGAGTGTCAGTTTTTGCTACTCTCATTGAGCGACTGCTCGCCAAGTTCGAGTTTTCGGCAGTGGATACGAAGGTCACTGTTATCTATCCTGAACGAGCTAGCTTTACGCTCTCCGTTTCGGAGATAACATACCATACCAACTCGGACCAGCCCTTGGAAAGAGATGAAGAACTTCAGTCGGCGTCAGAAGATGGTTACCATTCTGGACAGATCCGCACAGTGAAAGTATCTGGGTTGAAGGTGACTTCGCGAGATTTACGTGTCATTACTTCCTCCCCAACCGTCTCCCCCTCGTCTTCTCGACATTCTTCGCCACCACATTACAATCCCTCTGCCAATCAGTTATCACGCAACTCATCATCATCTTCTTTGGATGAACCTACTTCGCATATGATGTCACAATCGATTGCCATGCTTCCTCCCAGTTCTCCGCCTTTATCGTCCACTTCACTTAGCATGTACCAGAGTGCCGTTTCCGTAGCACACCTACTCCCCACCGAGATGGATACAACTTCTACATCACCTTCGGTTCCACAAATCCATGTCAATTCCAACAACAGTGGGCAAACTCCTCTTCACCATCAGACATCTATGCCACACCGGGACTCTGTTGAAGATGTTCTACTTTCCTTTGGTTCCCAGCCCATAGTACTTTCACTGAGAACCCCTTCTCGTCGCGCACAATCTTCCAAACAAATACCCCAGACTGGTAATGACTCACCCAAGAATTTTGTTCCGGATAAGCAAGAGCAAGAGATATTTCAGTTATCTATCAAGGTCGGAACGCTTGCTTGCGCCTTTCTTTCTAATGATTTGCGCGTGCTACTGGATATCGCGGACACATGTATTGCTGGTCTTCCTCCACCTTCATCCGTCTCATCCAACAAAGTGTCGTTGGAACGTCCTTGTGCTGCACTCTGTTTGGAAGCGAATATCTCTATTCGTGGTATCGTGATGATCGCGCTTCCGGAGTTAGCGAAAGGGGAAACACTTTCTCTCGGTACCTTCTATGAGCGACCCCTTGTGCCACCAAGGCTACCGTACACCTACCTGCGGCTGTTCCTCGACGCTCTTTCCATCTCCTTCCGGTTTTCTACACCCATGCCCGACCCATTTGTGTCTGGCATACCGCAAGTTTCATCTCCCCCAGCGAATCAATCAACATCTGCGAACATGGTTGTTTCTGATGTGTCACTGTTTGCCTTCCATGCAGTTTCTTCCTTAGAAGATTTACAGGTTGCAGCGCCAATACTGATAATCGATCATTACTTACCCACGTTACACGTTGCTCGCCACCATCGTCCTTCGTACACCACGGAGAAACCAGAAGACATCAAACTTCCTGAGTTCGAGGTGGTCGACTGGACCCAGTCTAAATTCAAGAGCGGTTCAGCGAAGCTGTCAACATGGCGTTTAAGAAATCGTGTAGCATCAGGCAAGACAGACATATCATGCACCCCTTCAAGACCTGGTGATCTCCCCAGTTCCCCGAATCCCTTCATCTGTAGTCCCTCATCCGAAGTGGACGATAAATTTACACTGCCTCCCGCTATCGAGGTTTCTAGTCAGATAGCAAAGCCTTCCCCGCCTAAAGAAAATTCATGTTCCATGGATCTCCAGATTGCACCAATTCACTTGTTCCTCGATCTTGACATGATTTTCAAGGACAACTTACTCCTCCACTTTGTCGAGGACGTCGCCTCTGCCACAATCTTCACGCAAGGGAAGGAAAAGAGCACAGAAAGGAGTCAACATGGTCCTGTAGATCTGAGTGAGGACGACGTGGATATGGAAGAGGATATTCAGTCTCTTCGTGCAAGAGCCAGAGATGCAGAGACAAAAAGACTTGAAGCAATCGTTTTAGAAGATCCCAATCTGGGCACGGGTTATCAGCGTAAAGGACCTTCAAACCCGAAAATCTCCCGCCAGCACCCCGGTTTACCTAAATGGAAGGTTGGTTAGCTGATTCGTCTTTTTTGAATCTTTACTCAAGGCGCTTCAGAACATACCACCCAGTGAATCTCGCCTCAATCTCTGCCTAACTTGTCCGATGATTCGGGTTGAAGTACGCTGTCCACCTCCCCCTCCCCAATTACCTCGATCTGGTTGTATGTTACTTGATATTCGTGGCTTACGAATCTCCAACGACCCTCCCTCCTCCACATCAACTCTTGGGATCTTCGAGGCGACAAACCAGTTATTTCCGCTTTCGAGCGACAGCATTCCAAACGTAATTTTAAGCATACACCTGCAGGAAATACTCGCTGCTTACTCCCCAATTGGTGACAATGTGGCCCACGCTATTTTGACGCTTGGTTTCTTGCCAGCTGAGGAGGTTGGGCCTGACATGAGCGCACTTTTGCGTCCAGAAACCGTACCGGGTGTATTACCCCTCTGTGTCGTGCTAGGAAGGCCATCCAACGCAAAAAAGTCAACAGGCAGCTCTTCAAGCAAGCTATCGATAGCTGTTGATATTCCATTGGTAAACCTTGTCTTGGATAAAGCTGTATTGGATGGTCTTCAGTGCTGGGCAGACGACGCGACTCAATTGATGCAACGCAGTTTTGCAGCTCCAGACAATGGAATAGAAACTTCCTTGAGTCGTAATCCAAGCTTGATCGGGAGCCGGTATTTCACTCAGACGCGACGCAGTGGGAGTCATAATACTGTTGAGAGTTTTTCGGAAAAATCCAATCACCGAAGTACTAGTGAGACTGTCGTCAAGCTCAGCATTAGTGAAGGCGCGTCTCTTTTTTGAGGGAAGGCAAAGATCGCTCATGTCCTTTTTTTAGTTTTATTCAGGTTGATTGTCCCTAGAAATGGTGAATCCCGTCATGCACGACCGCTCGACATATCTGCTTCGGGCGTGGATGCGTTGATCGAGCTAAAACCGGAAGGCAAGGTGGGGAGCGTGCTATATGCTATGGTATTTCGATTATGCTGATGGTATGACTGGATCAGGAGGAGACAATGGTCAGCGCCGAGGTCATGTATCTCCGTATTATGGACACATCCAGTGGGGGGGAGTATGTACTCCTCGTCCAGAGCCCACCCCAAAGCCTTGTGAGTATGGGATTCCGGTCTTACACACTCATTCAAGTCCATGTCACAGTCGTCAGCACCCAGGCCCTCGGTAAAATCCAGGATAACATCCTTTGTAATTCCTGAAGCGGCTGCCAAGGAATCGCGTGTCAAGCTTTCGCTCTGGGGCTTCACAGTACAACCGCCACTTGACGGTAGCTTCGGGACTGATTTAGCTGCATTTACCAAGGCTCCACCAGGGGTGCGTGTTTTGAACTCTTTTTTTGCACTCAAGTAAATGTGGCACTTCAGGTTTTCGAGTCCGTCGTACCATCTGAATGCACTCGGTTGACAGTCCACGTTGTCGATGTATCGATCCATGCGTGCGCACCGGGGTACCCCGGAGCCATGGCACTACACCTTGGTGAGGCCGAATTTTCCACAGAATTGGTAGGGAACTCGCCCGAATCCACGTTCGGGTTGAGCATTTCGTCATCACACATCTTTCTGGTGGATTCAATCGAGGACGCAATTGAATCAATCGGGACAAGTCGAAGTTCTCCTGGCCGTGGTGTTGACTTTTGGAAGGTCAGTTTTAGGCCCTCCGCTGATGCCTTGCCCACTGAGTCCAAACTCAGAATTCTGGTTATGCATCGATTGCCGAAGTTTCACACTCTCAGCTTGCTTTTCGGGCAGATAATGCTACTTCACCACCGGACATTACCGTTCGTAGATTTTCGGCCTTGTGCAAAATTTTTAACCGCATGTTCATTAATAGGTCACCATCGAACGGATTGGCCTCCATATACATCTCTGCGCAGACACCATAAGCGCTCTTACAGGTTTCATCACTAACATAACGCGTTCCCCAATGGATGATGCAGACGTCCAGTAAGTCGTCCTAGCTAGTAATCAGATCAGCGTGGTTTAAAAGTTACATGCAAGTCATTCTCGTATCACTTCAAGAACACCGGAAACCATCATTGGTAGACGTGGACACGATATGACTGGTACTGGTGTTACGTTCCAACCTTTGCTGTGCGGCTAACTTCCGACGTTTAGCTTCTTTGGATGAACATGCCTTTAGCCTTATCCCCGAAGTTGGGAGCACCGCGGACATGATATCAGATGATTTGCCTGCCAATCAGGATTATTTGGATGAGTCTTTCGGAACTGCTGCAGGCCTTAGAGAACTCAGGGATGATGACCTCGAAGATTTTGACATGGAAGAACAAACTGGTCGCAACACTCCTGTAGCGGGTCAGCTCGGCATCGTGTCCAACGTCGGCGGCGAAACGGTCCGCATCTTGAAACCTTTCTCATTCATTGAGCACCATTTCAACACCATCTCTCCTGATATCAACCAAGGTTCAGAGAGGTAAGGAACCGATCATTAAATGCGTGGTTTAGTTAACTTCTTCATAGTCGCAGCGATACTACTCTACGGATCCGGATCTATGACTCAGATGTAGTTCTCTTTTTGCACGACGGGTTCGACTGGCCTCGCACACGGAGAATCATTGAGAAGGAGATCAAGGAGATGCGCAAAAGACTCGCACGCATCCGGCAATTGGTCGCGACAGGACAGACACAAGAACCAATGGACGAAGCGACCAGCGCAACACTCTTCAACTCGTTGCATATCGGACTCGAGCGAGATTTAGAAAGCATGGATCCTGATGCTCTTATTGCTGCGATCGACGATGAACTTGATGATTCCACTGAAACAGAGATCGAGAGCTCTTGGCAATCCCTCCACCCCGCATCCCCGGGTCGACCAAGAATTGTGTCGACGCGTGTGCATGGAAAACGCCTCACTCGATCTAGAGGACCTTCAATCGAGATTCGATTAGAAGGTCTGAACGCAGAGATCGATAATTACCGTCCAGATGAAACATTAGTGTCCCGCACGTTGATCTTGGTCAGGGATCTTGAAATTCTTGATCATATCAAGACATCGACATGGAAGAAATTCCTCACTGACATGCGATCTGATCCACGAGGGAATGTCAGGGAGACAGACTCCAGTATGGCACGAGTGGAGCTATTGAGTGTTCGTCCTTCACCGTCATCTCCCGCAGAAGAAGCACGTCTCCGAGTAAGCTTTGTATTTCCATAGAACATTCATTTCCGTCTTGGCTGATCTCTTTTCTAGGCGAAAATTTTGCCTCTGCGACTGTATGTTGATCAGGATGCTCTCGACTTCTTCAAGAAATTCTTCGCTTTTCAAGATCCAGATAGCCCTTCCGTAGCAGAAGACGGCGGAAAGAATGATATTTACTTCCGTATGCCCACTCTCTGTACCACAGTGCCATACCCACTCATGAGTTCCGGATGCAGAGCACGCCGAAGTTTTCCCTGTGGATATCAAGCTCGATTACAAACCTCGACGTGTCGACTACAAAGCATTGCGAGACGGCAGAACGATAGAATTGATGAACTTTTTCCATTTTGATGGAGCAGAAATGACGTTGAGGCACTTGACTTTGCACGGTGTGCGTTCGCTCTCGGTGAACATGACAGCCGACTGATGTGATACGCTAGATCACCGGATGGCCACGTTTCTTCGACACCCTAAATGATCTCTGGACCCCGGATGTAAAGGCTACACAACTCGTCGATGTTATTTCTGGCGTAGCCCCGATTCGATCTGTGGTTAACGTTGGTTCGGGGGTCGCAGATCTCGTATTACTGCCTATTGCACAGTACACGAAGGATGGACGCATAGTCCGCGGGATACAGAAAGGTACCAAGGCGTTCGTCCAGTCTACCGCGATGGAGGCTATCAAACTCGGAGCTCGTCTAGCCACTGGTACGCAAGTGATCCTAGAGCAAGCTGAGAATGTATTGGGTGGGCAGTTCAAGGACTCCATCACCGCTGAGGCACTCCAGATACCATATGAGAACGAGGACGCAGAAGGCTCGGATGAAGACCTGATCAGTCGTTACGCCGCTCAGCCTGGTAACCTTAAAGAAGGCGTACAGTCGGCTTACCACAGCTTGACAAGAAATCTCCATTCTGCCGCCCAAACTATACTTGCGGTGCCTATGGAGGTATACGAGAGATCTGGGAACGAGGTGAGGATCAGATACCGTGTCCTCCTAGATCTGGACTAACAATTCAATCAATTTTCACGCACAGGGAGCAGTCAGGGCTGTTGTTCGCGCAGTTCCAATTGCCGTTTTGAAACCCATGATTGGTGCCTCCGAGGCAGTCAGCAAGACTCTTATGGGACTTCACAATACCCTAGACCCCAACATCCGACACGAGAATGAAGCAAAGTACAAACACCGTTAATTCA
This sequence comes from Leccinellum albellum, assembly GCA_038090015.1. Classification (NCBI taxonomy): domain Eukaryota; kingdom Fungi; phylum Basidiomycota; class Agaricomycetes; order Boletales; family Boletaceae; genus Leccinellum; species Leccinellum albellum. The sequence goes on from JBBPLX010000056.1 coordinate 37,639, forward strand.
TATTTACATGCAACTCTGTACCATCTAGCATCATCTCATTGTATGCATTCATCATCACTATGCTGTCATCAATTGGACTTTTGTGACATACACTGTAGCGAGATCAACGAGTCTGATAGCATTGGGGATATCAATCGAAATTACTCAATGTTCTCAGCGTCTTGGTGTAATCACCACATGCCCATCATCGAGTGGGATGGTAATATAGCCTTCTGATAAGAGAGCCTGGAAAGAACAACTAAAGATTATATCTGACTTTAATTATCTCAATCCCATGTAAGAAATGAAAAACAGACCTGAACTGGTGTTCAGTGCATTCATGTGATGCACACACAGCCTGTGACAAGTCTGCAATCAAAACATAATGATTCCTATGATGGCGCATATACTTCATGATGACCCTTTCAAGTGGTTTGAGAGCAGCATATGGATGATGCCTTTGTGGTGAGAATGTACTGGGGAGGATGAGGTGAGAAGATGGGGTGATAGGGGTGATGATCTGGTACTGAAAGCTATAATCATCTTGGCATGCTGGACCATCATCCACAGGTATGAAGGAAGGCTCTGTAGGTTCAAATTGCTCTTCAGAATCATGCTGCTGATCAAAAAGACATTTAATAGCAACCCTCACTTGCCAAAGTAACAACAATAGCTCACCTGAACACACTGTTGAGTGTGAATCACATGCAAAGTATGATACAAGACTTGATAATAGTTATTGACTGGATGAATGGACTTGGTCCCTATCCACAGCCTATCAAAGTGATCCTTTCTTAAGGAGCAAATGATGTCAACATAGGTGTCCACACTTTAAACTTGGAGTATGAACATCAATATAATATATGATATGATATAAAACATACAAGGAGTTGTATTGAGTTTTTTCTTCCTCTTCTGCCTTTGCAGACTCTCCATGATGGTAAATCAGACTGTCTAGAGTCTTTTCCACTTGAACTCTCCCAGTTCCATCTTCAAGGAAATAGACTGCCTTTGCTGCCTTTATTTCTACTCTTACTACATGGGCAACAAGTTTGACCTATAAACTCCAGTGCTTAGTTCTACTCCTCAATAGATGTATATACTCACGAGGGCAACCTTTCTCCCCTCAAGGATCAGATATGTTGAACCAGTGCCTTCATGTTTTGAAGAGTTTGCTTGAAGAACCTGGAAAATGGTCATAGGATAAACCATTTCTTTCCATGCATCTTCATTGTTTTCTACCAAGGTAACAATGGGCCCATCTTCTGTGTGATGATTGGACATCATAGGTTGAAATGGATGGATAGAAACAGCAGGTGTTGCTAGGCAAGTGAATTCAACTTGTGTTTATCTAATCAACTCTGGTCTTCTCCGTATCATTCAAAGCAATGTATGGATCACGCTCATGATGTATTTCATATGTTTCAATAGGCCACTTGCCACGAAAATGTGATCTATCTCAGTCTTAGGATAGTAAGAAGTGAGAGTCATCAACACCAGTATACACTATCCCATCATCCGACAACGCGTCAAAAGCTTCGCTGTCCGACCGTGTTAAACCCGAGGGATAATGTAGGTTAACCACATACCTTATCGCCACGACATCCCCTCCTACCGCACGGGCAATAGCACTAACATGGATGCCTTCTGTATGAGCTGGCTGAGTTTGCATAAAGGCAATTATGGAGCGATGCAATGATGGCAAATGAGAATACTGGTCGCCTCTGGGAAGTGTCGGTTGTGCCGAATATGCAGTGCTTGGACTAGCACCGTGTTGGTGTGTTCCTCCAGGATTTTGTCCGGATTGTGAAGGCTGAAAAGGTTTAAGGTTGAGATGACATCACATGGATCGGACTCACTGGACCACGCTCCCATATCATAGTGACGGTCATAGCTTCTAGAAGGTGAAAGTATATTTCGGTGGGTGAACCAATCGGCCGTATAAGATTGGTGTGGATGTATTTTTTGTTGCCAAACATCTTTAGACTCCCAAGAACGCGCACATATGCCCCCTCACTTCAAGAGTTGATAATTGGTCGTAAAATACGAGACAAAAAGTGAACTTACACGATTCCATTCTTTTCGGCTTCGTCCTCCATGGAGGAGTCGATCCAATGGCGGGCCTCGATTCGGCCTGAACCATCGTCAAGCACGTATTGACTGTTCGTTGCCTGTGTTTGTATTGAGGCGATATACGCGACAACGGTGACCTAGGCGACGTAACGAATGAGCTGCACGTCCGTCTAGTGATTCTTCTTACTTGTGCAATCTCTTGGTCATTGAGGACCCAGTCAGCATCCGTGTGTGCTTGGTTGGCTTGGATGAGTTGGTAGATCGTCATAGGGCGTAGTGAATGCCCAGTTTCACTTTTCTAGGTGTATGTGTAAATGAAATAAGCTACAAGGGTAAGGAATATCAACATACGCGAGCAAAACCACCTGGACTACCAGCCGCACCACCATAGGGTGAGCCTGTTGTCATATAGCCACCGCCTGCTGTTCCACCATAGTAATTACCGTCGTTGACTGTACAGTCTAGATGAGCACCAAATCAACTTTCATTTTCTGCGTCGACCCACATTGGCTCATCGTGGTGTGTGGTGATGGTAAAAGGTCTAACTCTTCGAAAGACGCGTTCAAGTTATGACGCGAAACGTCACGGTGTTACATCACATCACGCGGACTCGCGGTCAGATTGGTCATTAGATCGGTATGTATGTGTTGCATTTACAGGAATGAGTGGGGAGTAATGCATAAAATGATACAGTTGTGAACGGCCTTATGGTTGCCCATGCGCAGCGTTAAGCTTCGCCATCCCCTTTCCAACCCCTTCGAGCACCTTCCTCCTTGAATCAGTTACATTCTTGGCGACATTGAGGACAAAGTCGTGCGTAACCTGAGTTGTCATTGAGAACAAGGATACCCCTAGGCGAAAAAGGGACAAACCTGTCCAATAGTTACAGGTGCACAAGCTTGCACGAATGCTCGGCGGTGCTCCACGGAACCCTTGACCTCTCCAAGTTTAATCAAGGCCCTCGACATTTCCTTCAACACAAAGCTAGCTTTTGATCGAATATCCTTAAATTGTGACACAAGCTAGCGCACGTACGTCCATTAGTGATATAACCAATGGGTTTAGGTGTCACGACTGACATTACCGAGTTTGTGGATTTTGACCACACCGGGAGATTTAAAGCGCATCGTTTCGATTGTGAACAGGATGAACGCCTAAATTAAACACTTTAACCAAAGTTGTAAGGGAGGGGACTAAGGAACTAGTTACCTCCTGAGTGATCGTGGAGATGTGTAGTACCTCCGATGGCGAACGATTCAACTCGAGAGAATTCTTGAAACGAGAGAGCATGGTATCGAAGAACTCAGCGAGTAGAATCGGCGCTTCCGTAATCGGGGGCGCCTCTTCATCCTTCTTAATGTGGCCATTTCCATCACCATTGTGAACCTGGATATTAACGCCACGCAATGGGAACCCGGTCTTCAGTTCCGTCTGTTTGGAGGCCTCCGCCAATACTACAGCTGGCGGGGGGCGAACGTAGTTGTGATGAGGTTCAAGCCAGTCACCGAGGACAGTCGCCCATTCAAGTAGTCGTTTTTCGTCGGAGGTTAGCTGAAGGTGGCATTAAGTATGACAGAAAGACTTGAACCGACATGCTACTATCACCTCCGCGGTTTCTTTCTCTGTTCTCAAAGCGAGTCTCTCTTGCAAGGGTAATTGCACCTCGGGATCTGAGCTTTTCTTGGGCCGATCACCTACGAGCAACTTCTCTTCAACGATATCATCCAGGTCACTAGCGTGCTGGAATGCACGGATATAGATCTTCAAAAAACACCACAACCACCCTTGCTGAAAGAAATTATCGTCAGCCATCTAGGTGCCATACACCCACCTCTGATACTCACGCCAGTAGATGAACCAAATAGTAGACTCTGATCATTGAAGGACGGTTTACAATGGGGTTGATAGTTGGGAATGATGACGAAATCGCGATTGTCGTAATGTGCTATGTTGCCAATTTGTTAGGGGCGATGGTAAGAAACTCAAGAAACCTACTGCGGTCAAACATGAATTTGAGTTCGATAAGTTCCATATCTATGATATCCGTGTTCAATGGTTCGTGAATGAGACGCATGCGGACATGTTCCAATTTGACGACATCCCTCTGAAGGGAGTTCTCCAGTCTGTCCTCAAAATCGATGAAATCCGGTATCTGAGTGTACTTCTCCGCGGTGAATGAGCGAACTATGAAGTCCGAGGTCTAGACTGGTTTAAGATAAAGAGATCTTAGCAAGACGGGGAGACCAACCTCCTGAGAACTTGCTAGGTATATCTGGCTAGACTCCAAGCATTCGGAAGGATATGTTAGATCACCAGTGGCAGCAAGCGAAAACGTCAAAGCGCGAGTAAGGATGAGATGAGATAGGGTGTCGTTCTGAACTTGCTTGACACTCATTTGGCGATAATGCTCAAGTGCGAGTGAGGATACACCTTATTCGAAGGATTAGTAACACAGTAAGCATGAACCAAACGTACGTACCCAGAATACGATATATCCGAATAAGCATTATGTGCATTTGATATGACATACGACTCTTAGATGATCCATATTCCAAGATTGCTGCCGCCCGGTAGAGAGCATCCTCCGAATGGTTGAGTGTCCAGATCATTACGAAAGCACTTGCGGCAAGAAGAATCAAGTCGTCGGCGGGTTGTAGCTCAGTCACTGGGAGCTCTTTACCAAGCGCGAGGCCGTCCAGGTATTCTTGGAGGTACTGCAACCCACGAGAGGTCTCGGACTCCACCGTGATTTCCGAATCCAAGAGCATATAGCGCGCAAGTTTCCGTACGTTTATCAGGCGTTGAAGGTCACCCACGGATGCCTGAATAGGGGCTGAAAATTGAAAAAAAGGACTCATCTCTGCCTGACTACGAATGGTGCTTACGAAGGATGGTTGATGGTGTGCGAGGAATGCTTTCCACCTCTCAAGGGAAGTGGCCTCTGAATCAAGAAAGGTGATCAAGTCCTCGAAGCAACATGCTTTATCACCAAACTGAGTGAAATAGCTCTCCATTAAGTCGACAACCACATTGTCACCTGGGGACAAGCTTCAGCTTCTGCAAGGCTGGTGGAACACCATAAGGTAAAAAACCAACCAGACAAGCCTAGCTTATGGGTACGATGTTCTAATTCGAGCAACGCTAGAGGAGCAGCTCGGTTCTTTGTGCCATCCTGCTCGGCAATCCCTGCCAAGAATGTGCGAGTCTTGGAAACATTTTCTAGACATTCGCTCCTTTTCTCTTCAGTGATATCTCCTTGCTGAGATGTGATTGGAGCAAAAGTCGAATCGAGGATGGACAGAAATTCCAGCCAGTTACGGTCTCTGCATAACGAGGCATCAGTCATAAAATATAAGAAAATAGATCACAAGCAACAAACCCTTTCGAAATCTTTTGTTGAGCACTCTCTCCTTCTTCCTTGAAAAGTTCTCGGCCTCGCCAGATCTCCCGACGTGTCTGATCACAGGCAAGACTAGTCGAACAGATCGTCTTCCCAACATCACTCTCTAGTAACGTGTTTGCTTCATCATACAACTCTAATTCCTTCAGGATAGTAATGTGGAGGTGAAAGCGATCTGCAGTCAGGTAAGAGGGGGACGGAGACGAAGTGACAAGTCGATGAGCAAGCTTATAGAGCAACGTCTTCATGCTCGGGCTCGTTGACGGATCGTTAGCCTGGAAATGGGCGATATGAGCTTGTGACTAATTGGATGCACGAGACGGACCTGGAGGATCGCCCCCATCACGCTCCAATACAAGTACCGGTCTTCTTGGAATTGTTTGTGCATTCTGGTAGAAACCTATGCCAGAGTCGTCAGGCTGTGATGGGCAGTCTCGGGAGAGATGTACCTGTTGTGCAGACTTCCAGTTCGCGGTGCGTATATGTGCAAAGAAGGTCTGAGCACCGTACTCTTCGTTCAGAGGCTGTTGCTTGTACGCCTCCTCAAACATGTTTACCATGTCTGTGACTTTAAAGAGTGATATAGGGCGTAGAAATCAGCAAGGGGGGTCAGAACGTACTCCTTCCGAGACCCTTGAGGACGTGCATCATAGCGGAAATGGTTGGATCATCCAAGGGTTTGACGGCAAGAACTTCGTCACATAATGCAAGAGATTCCTCTACTTTTTGGGAGCGCACGAGCGCAAGGGCTTTAAGAGACTAATTGTGAAGACGTGTAAGCCAAAGGTTGACGGGATGCAGGTAGTAAATCGTGCCTTGACTAGTAAGTTGCTGGGATACTTTTTGAGCAGCTTATTGCAAGAAACGATAGCCGACTTGTTCGAGCCGGTGTCGAGGGCCTCTGCGGTGGAAGTAGTTGGGTAGTCAGCAATGCAAATTTTACCAAACCGAAAACCAGGCTTAGCACGAACCATAGATTGGACGGATCTGGCGCTCAAGGGTCACTGCAGCAGACATTTCGCGTAGAAGCCGAGCTCGGAAGGACAGGACCTGGGTGGAGATGGTAGTGGAATTGTACTACCTGTGTGGACACACGCGGTACACGCGAATTTTTAACGGCCAAGTCCTCGACTAACCGATGCTTGCGTTACACGGCATTTTTCGGGAATCGGCGCGCGGTGATTGACAGACGTGAGGTTTTGGGACTGGACCCTTTGAATAATACGCGCTCACTGGCAACTCGCACTGGGACTCGAAATGTCGCATCTACTTTCACGGTTGGCCATCTTTTCGATGCGATCTTGCGTCTCAGCTCACTGACTCGGAAATAGTGGAATTGATCCTCTACTCGGTGTGTTCACAGGGTGCCTGGCTTATTACCTTTCCGAAACAAATCCTCGCACCGCGCTGCCTCCTGATCAACGATTGGGTGCCCTTCTGCAATGGAAATGGGCTAAGCTACAGAGGGAAATGGAAGGCGAGAAATCGGAATCATAGCGCAGAGAAGTGAAAGAGCCTTCGATGAGCGTGAGCACCACGATGGAACATACAATGTATCAGGTTTAACGGACTACATGTCTTCTCCAACTAGTACAGTGCACTCCGTCGTGGCGAAATTCTGGCTTGAACACGAGAGATTGTCGAGACGCTTTCTTCATGCCTGGGAGGTTCTCAATTTCGACTACCAAAATGGGGTAGTGGTCCGTGCGCGACCTAAGGAGATATAAAAGCAATGAACGGGAGACCAAGATTCTTCATACTTACCTTGATGGCGCACGCCCCTTCAATTACCTGGGTATGCGGGCTGTTGTGATCCTCCATAGCACGGCGACCCTGTCCATTCAGAGGGTGACTGCGGCTTGTATGGGCTTCGGCCTATGCACTGTCTCAATATTTTCCTGTTCCACCACGGCCACTCTGGCTGGGTGGACCTCTTTTTTTATGCTCTAGTACTGTCCTAACCCTAACCCTACTGCTTAATGAGTATAGTTGGGTATTTTAGGAGTTGGGTATTTAGGAAATCCTAGAAGAGTAAGGATGGCTGTCCTCATACTTTAGGGTCTGCCTATCGACGGAATGCTTTGCCTCAGCACTTCCTCTTTTGGATGGACTGGTCACCAGTCTACCTACAGGATACTAAGGAAATCCAGTTATTACATTGCTTGGTGCTTTCGAATTTTGAGTCATGATTATTACTCCAACATCAATGTCCGTAGAGCATCCATTACGCCATGAAAGGTTTGCTGTTCCTCCTCTCCAAGTCCCTCTGTTTCGTGCCCCTTTGATCTACGAAGTGCGATTCCTACGATAACGTTGCGAGGTTCACCGCCTATTGTCATCCAGATCAGAGTGGCGATATGACTTGCATAAAGTGAGTAAAGCGTCTGCACATGCGCTGACGGCGCGCTTCCAAATATTGTAGTCAGTTGGATGGCGGGGGAGGGGGAAGGGAGGGGTTCTTGTAGACCTGGAGCATTCTGCAGATCTGTCGTCGACGGAATGGATGCCTGGATCTGAACACCAAGTTAGTAATGGGTCTTCGGTAAGAAATGGACGAACGCGCCAAGTTGCCTACTTTGCCCATCTGAGTGACGAGCACGAGGATGCGATCTGCGAACGGCTGAACGATGAGTTCAGTGCGCAGACCACGCACGGAGACAGTCGTCTGAAGAAACTTAGACATGCTGCGTCAGTGAGTGACAAATGAACAGATAGATCAAACAGCGCTGAAGTAACACCCCTAATTCCTAATTACATAATCATATACGATATATTTTTACCCAATCCTCGAACCAGGTATCGACATCCAACTTAGAAGGTACAAATCATACCAAGATTACCTCAATCGATATTTAGTTAATAGCATCATAATGAATGAGCTCGAGAGGGAAGTATCACTCCAACTCAGGAGTAGATAAGCGCAACGAGATCAGGCATTGCTTCACCCAGGCGACGTCTCCCACCACGACTTTGTCGCCCAAATTGATGGGCCCGAGGGTACTTCGTTCTTTGAGAATGATATAGTCAAACTCCTTCATGTAATTGGCAGACAATTGCTTTGTGTCGGTGATCGCCTCGACCTTGGCAGCACCCATACACAAAATAATCCAGGGAACATACCGGCTAGCTTCTTCGGACGCATTCTAGCACGTTTGGCATTAGGCCCTACATTCTTCAAGGTAAATCTGCAAACTTACCTTTTTCGCTGGTGGAAGAGGAACCAAGTCTGCGCCAATGCACAATACCTTCTTCTGCGAAAACAACTTGATTGGCACATTATTCCCCATGATATCGGTGAGATGTTCAGTACAATTTCCCCAGTCAAGATCAACGAGCTGCGATATCCGGGCATAGAGTGGGTCGGAATACCCCGCTGGTAGAAGGAATGGTTGCCAGTCCTGATCGACATGCATCCAAGTCAGTATTCTATACGTTGAATGCTGCGACGCACGAAAAGCATACCGATGAAATCATCCCGTCCTTGCTCAACCAATCGAATGAGATACAGGGAATCCCTAGTGCAAGTGCTAGGAGAAACTTGGGTTTTTGATGTGCATCGTCAGAAAGAAGGAAGACACGGTCAAGATTTACTTCTGACTTCCAACGAAAGTCATCTGGTACGGCGATCCATCGCTTGTTGGATTGGCTGTGCTTGCCCTCCATGGTGAACACGTTAGACCAATCTTCGATCACTAGCCCTCCGTGCTGTTTGATAGCGCGCATCACCTCCTCCTTCATCTGCAAAGGATTTTCATTCTTGGGACTAATTGTGACTACGAAGCCCGTCTTGACAAACTCTCGCTGGACTTCGCCGGAGGTTATGCTGATGACTGATTGTCGGGACGGCGTCGGATCAACCAGAGGCTTTGGCCTGATCAGGGGGATGATGTTCTCTGCAAGGACACTGCGCTCCTTCCATTGACTTTGGATCGTCCGATTTGCAATACGGATGTCGCAGAATTGCACCTCGCGATTTATTACGCCCTCCCCATCGTCAATCGCCAGCATAAATAGGCCATGAGAGTCCACACGGCTAACATCGCTAACGACCGCCTTGGTGCCATCCAGAATGAAAATGACTCTGTCTCCGACCAAGAGTTTACGGCAACGCAAATTTTTGAGTTCGACTTCATCTGCCGTCCCATCGTCAAACTTGACCGAATACTTGTTTTGCTGTCTGCGGGAGTGAATAATACCAGCGTAATAATGTCCATCTTGTTTCCACAACGCAAAAACTCGTGTCGCCGATTCCGCTGAGGGTCCACGTGTGGATGATACCGCAGAGCGCAGCCTTTTGCCCGACCGTGTAGCAATTGCTGGCGTCTCAGAACGCTTGTTTCGGGTGGAGGTTGAACTTCTCGACATCCCACGGCCTGCATTCACATCATCTGTACGTCTTTTTTTATGTGACGTTTCGGGCTTTGGAGGTGGGGGCGAGGGGGAATATTCGTGATCATCCCCAGACTCGGTCTCTTCCTCCTCCTCTTTCTGGGCCCTAGGACGTACGGATTCCTTATCCTTGGGGGGTGGGTGTGACAACTCCTCTGAGCTCTCGGTGTCTGATTTGTGGGAACGTTTTGTTCCAGCGACAGGCCGGGTCGCAGGAAAGGACCGCGAAGACGGTAAATATTGTGATCTTTTCTTTCTGGACGATGACTTATGAACAGGGGAAACAGGAAGTTGCCCGGAAGAGAGCGCTTGCTCGTCCAGATCTTGCTCTGGGAGTGATGTCGGGACCTCTGCAGGTTCCGTTTTTGAAGCTTTGACTCCCGGGTTCTTTCCTTTTGTCGAGGACAAAGTTGGCTTTCGAGGTTGTTTCTCGACAGCAGGTGGCGAGACCTACCGGGAGATGTCGGCGTAAGTCAAAGTTCCATGATAGTCAAGCGAGTCACCTTTTTAGGAATAGCAGTCCTCGTTTTCCTGCCATGCACAGCCATTTCTTCTACGGGTTCCATGGGCTTCTTCATAGTCCTCGAAGCTAATTCTACCAACGGAACGTCGGCTTCGCTTTCCTCGACCTCAGGGGAATCTGGAACAAGGTCTCCGGATCCATGTTCAGATACTGGACTGAGGGGTTGGTAGAATTGCTTGAGCGGGCTCTGCGCCACAGTTCGATGGAGACTAGGTGTTTGAGAACTGGACCCAGCTCGAAGGGGTTCAGAGTCGGGGACAACGTCTTGTGCATCGTCTTCGGCCTCATTATCCCCCATCTCTATTTGATGTTGGCGGGAGCGAGCACTGGCCGTCTTGGTTTGGTATGCTGGTCGAGTCGGTGAGATAACGTTGGGGTGTGTCAATTTATCGACGTGGCAAGGCTGCGTCTCCTCCGAGTGAGAGGGCTGCGTCTCCGCACCTGTGGTGGCGCACGGAGGGGGTTCCACATACCCTGCCAGGTAACGCATTTTAGCAACCCGGTATGGATGCACCGTTCTTAACAAGCTCCTGGGATTGCTAGATGCGATGGTCGAAGTGGGAGCAGGAGCAATCCAATCAAAGGGAGGAGGGTGCTGTTCACTGCTTCGCGGTGGTGGAGTGAGGGTGTTATCTCCAGTTTGGGGCGGCGCAGAATCAACGAAGCTATCTGCCTGCACTGGCTCCATGAGCTGAGTGGAGTTTTGGGTGGGATCCGGAGGGTCTGTCAGGTCCCGGGCGAGCATCTTATCAAATGATGATGAGCCACCGAATTCGAATTTGGAATCCTTGTCTGTGAATTCTGGACCGTGATTGGGGAACAAGAACCCGTCGTCATTGAGTTGTGATGGACCCGAAGATTCACCGGAATTGTTGGGAGTGGCAGCCACAAGAATATTAGCGCGATTATTTGAGGTGGTCCTGCTTGTCTTCTCTGCATCGTACTTGCGCATAGCGGCCTCGAGGAATCTCTGGTGTTCACTGGCATCTGGGAGTACTATGCTAGGATCTGTGGGTGGATGGATAACCTCCTGTGTCGGCGTCTCCCCCAGTTCGGAGAGTGGAACATCGAACTGCTTTGTCGAAGCAAGATATTGTTCTATTGGATCCTGTGACACGGGACCACCGAATGAATCTTGGGAAGCGAAGGAAGGAGAGCGGCGGTATTGCCTGTTGCCGACAGGCATAGAATTTGATGGTCGAGAGAGAGGATGAACTTGAGCAATGGTGGGGGGAGACTGAAAGGATACGGTCCTTGTTCCTAGAGACCGAGGTAATTATCTGAAAGCAAGGATGACGAGACGACAAGAAGAGTGGCTCACCAATTACGTTTGCAGCAGATGCCGAGACTGGATTATTCCTGTGGTTAAAAAGTTCCGAGCCTGACCCGCGAACCGGGGCATTGGAGACTGACGAAGGTGGCGAAGTTGCAGGTATTTCCGCCTGCACTTTTTCCTGACAGTTTTCTCTCTGGGAATCTTCGGCTAGCGCTCCATCGGGACTGTGCATAAGCGAAGCATGCAAATGGTAACGAGGTGTCGCCGGTTGGGTCGGGATTATCCTTGAGTCTAAGGAGAAGTCAATTGCGGCGAAGTTGCCGTCGTTTGGCGAGGCTAGACCGCGATCCCGGCCGTGTTCCTGACTTTGGGACGCCAATGCATGCTGTAAGAGCTGAGTTGGTTGACTCGGAGACACACAAGGATCACTACTGCAACGTTCAACAGCCGTGGACGTCGTCGTATCAGGCTCGAGGACTTGATTGCGAGGTAAGAAAGACGCGCCTGTCCATGGAATGAGAGATGGGACCAACGACCACTTACACCGCAACTTGACTCAAAAATCTAGCGCGCTCAGCTCATGAAACTTCGGACCCTTCTTTTCTGTTGAAAATCTTGGCCCGAGCAACTTCAAGTTGACACCGTTTACGTACTTCTTCTATTGGAATCACGGCACGTGCACAAAATCAACTCACGTGACATGGACACGCTCATAACCACGTGTTGGCTGGTTCAATTCATCCTTGTCGTTAAGTACCACAGAGGCAGTCGCTCCTTTTAATTTGCGCCGGACGCTTATCGGAGCGCACAAAATGCCACGCAGGCGTCGCAGGTCCACGCGAAGCCTTCCTGCCCGCAAGATATCCTCGCGGGCACCTGGTGATCTCGCGAACGACACCGAGAAGCTCATGTCCGGTTCCTTGGGAGACTCTGAAGATCTTGACACTGAGCCAACGCACCAATATCATCAATTTCACAGCGAACAGCTACCACCAGTATCTCAGCCATCACCCCACCGCGACTATAGCGTGCACGAGATTGATAACGTTCCAGCACCTATCCCAGATACTGGCTTGCCGCCCCCATCAACGAATACAACCACAGTTGTTCTGCCCTCAGATCTGACTGTCGCATCGAAACCTTCCTCAAGTCATTCGCATGCGACATCGACGTCGACATTCGTGCCATTGCCATACCTGAAGACAGCAAACCTCACGGAGATCGAAGAGGCCGCTGCTCGCTCATCCTCGGTTATTCGTCCGACGCAGACCTTTCAAACCGCTGCGGTCACTACAGCGGGCATCAATCTCCCTAGTCGTAACCCTCAGATGAACACTCCCCATTTATCTTCTACAGCGATCGTTGCACTTGCTGTCGGCGGTTGTCTTACATTCTTTATATTCATCGTGATAGTTCTAGTCAAGGTCATCAAGCGACCCCACCGACGAAGGACCCCTACTCCATCTCTACCCATCCTTCATGACGGGATTTTTTCGGGTGACAAAGTAGAAAGCGAAGGTTCCCCGATATTTGGGGGGAAGGAATGCTCGTCCCCGACCCTCCAAGGTCATGACGCGAACAGAAACACGGGACCATGGAAATGGACCCAATACAACTCGGGAATCCCAAAACCTGCGCCAACGGTGACAGTGACCCGGTCGAGCTCTCAGGACCAACTGACCAATAATCAAGTCACCCAACAAGACAGGCTCGGCGTAATAGACAACAACGCGACACATGCCCAGGGACGGGATCAGGGTCAATACCCATTCGTTGGATATGGTAACTCGAATGCCATCTCCAAGAGCTCGGGTGCGCTCCCTTTGCAACCGGTTCAGAACGCAATCACTCGTGCGGTATCGAGGCTCAGCACGGTATCCATGTCCCTCTATCCGAATTCACCCGGCGAGTACTTGCAAGTGGGATCAGATGTTGGCGTCGCGATAGACGGTGTTACACACAGCGAACCGGCCAATATTGCGGTACAAAAATACAAGGATAGGACGGCTACATCACGGAATCGAACGAGCATGATTGCACCTGGCAGTGTCAAGGACGCCACAGAGCTTAGACGATCGCAAAGCTTTGCATATGGTGGAATGGAACCTGGATCACCGCTGGCTGCGTCTCCTAACAGGGGGCCGTTGAACGGCGGGCGGGTTCGCATTAAATCGACGTACTACACGCCAGGTTCGTATCCTCGGATGTCGGCCGCCGCAGCTAACTATGGCAAACACGATCTCGATCAAGAACACGATGGAATCCACATGGAACAAAATAGGGTACAACGAACAGATTCCCGACGTGGGAGAGACTTGACCTCGGCGCCAGGGCTGTCCTCGCCGATTCCACCGTCACCACAGCCTACTCTGTATCCCGACGACTCGATGAGCGTGATCGGGGAAGCGAAAAAGGTGGCTGTCACAGGACGGAGTCAAAAAAAGCCAATTCCGAAGGCAAGCTTGCAGTGCGATAGTCCACCATCTGATACGGCGGCGTTGGGGAGCTTGATGATGGTTGATTTTGCGGCATCCAAGTCGACGGCATCGTTGGTCAACATACGGCCATGTGAGGCTGCTCGAGCACGGGAGGCACAAGGGGGGACATGCAGTGCGGAAGGGGGGACGGGGAAGAGCAGTCTTAAAAAGCGAGTGGAAGACAAGCCTCCGCGGGTGCCATCGCCACCGCCGATTCCATCATTGGCGCAGATGGCGTTACAACACGGGGACCCGGAAGGATATGGAGACTATCACAGTCCGACATACAGCATCTACGGGCTGTATGGTGGAGAAGGGAAGAACCGGGTTGTATCGTATGGGTGTTGATTGAGACTTTCCGATTGTAGATTAAATCAATTGATTTGTATAAAATTTGGCTTGGCAGTCAACGAGCGGCTGCGGAGGGAGCGCGTGGATTGCTGCGGACCGAGCGTTTACTTGACTTTACGTTTTACTTTGTTTTCTCACCAACTCGATACTTGTGTGAGAGAGTCTTCTCTCCTCCGCCTCCTCCTCCTCCTTATACCCCCCCTTCCCTCCATGTCTCAGTCCCCTCGTCAGGACACATCAAAGTTATCTCCAGATGACCAGCTCGACTTCGAGGAGCTCGGCCTTGTCCATGACGCTCCCCCTGTACCTTCCCTCTGCGGCATCCCTCTCAAATACTTATCGTAAGTTTACATCCTCCCATATCATATCACCAGACCAACCGTTCCTCCCTAGTCTCGTCACCCTCGCCGTACAAAACTCCCTCTTAACGATAATAATGCACTATTCTCGCGTCTCCATCCCTCCTTCCCAGTCATATTCCGCACCAACCGCCGTTCTCCTCAACGAACTCTTAAAAGGATCCATATCTCTCGTCATCGCCTTCATTCAAATAGATCCATACACATCTGACACCCCCCAGCTTAGTCCCACCTGCTGCCGCTTCTGGATTCCGTCCAAGATATGGCTTCGTATACGCAGGTTGGGTAGGGAGGTTTTCAGCCAAGATTGCTGGAAGTTGTCCATACCTGCCATCCTCTACGGTATTTCCATTCTCCCTTCACCTCGACGCCCTTTTTCATTACTTGCTCCAGTGATTCAGAACAACCTCCAATATGTTGCCGCTACCAATCTAGAGGCCGCTACCTTCCAAGTCAGCTACCAGATGAAAATTCTTACCACCGCAGCATTCTCTGTTCTTCTCCTCCGAAAACAGCTCAGCGCTAGCCAGTGGGTAGCCTTATTCTTCCTCGCAATCGGAGTAGGCGTTGTACAGATCCAGACCGGGGCAAGCGATTCTTCTAGGACGCCCTCTCTCTTGTTCCAGGGTAGTTCCATGAACGCTCTCAAGGGCTTCATTGCTGTCGTGGCAGCGTGTTTTACATCCGGTCTTGCAGGAGTCTATTTTGAAATGGTACTCAAGAACTCTCAATCAGATCTCTGGATACGGAATGTTCAGCTCTCGGCCTTCTCACTGCTCCCCGCTCTCGTACCTATTCTCATAACTCAGCACTCACCATCTGGCCTTATCCAGTCATTGTTCCAAAACTTTGGTGCCTGGGCCTGGGCCACCGTCGCCATCCAGGTCCTAGGAGGTCTGTTGACCGCAATGGTTATCAAATACTCGGATAACATCCTCAAAGGCTTTGCGACGAGTTTGAGCATCGTAATATCATTCCTAGCATCCGTGGCGCTCTTCGACTTCCAAATCACCTTCACCTTTATTCTCGGATCTGTTATTGTCCTCATCGCTACCTGGTTGTATAACCAGCCCAACCGTACACAAATTTTATCCCGGTTCAGTTACTCGATCGTCAAAGCTTGATAGTATCTGGATGCATCGAATTCTCAATCAGGCTGGCAGGGGCTGGGGCGGGGCGAGGTGGGGTTGAATTCCTTCACTATTACGTGACATCATGGAGAGGAACCGAACGATTACGACATACCTGTCCGTGTACGCTTCTGGACGTTTTTTTTTAATCCTCCTAATAGATTTGGACTCGATCGTCTGGACTTGGCACTTCCAGACATCCTCTTGGGAGAGCTTTCGTATATGATAATACTATGGCCGTGGCAGATGATCGTATTTTGTATTTCTCCTCGTGCAGCTCCACTGCTTTTGCCTGCCCTAGTCAGTTACGATATAATGACGTGATGTATACCACTACTACTCCGCGAACACTTCAGCTCGGTTGATAATTGTATGTGGACACAACTGCCTAGTGATGGTAATAATTCTACAGACGAGGGAATATACATCATCTATCTACAAGAAGTTACCCCTGGGTGATAAGTGTGCACATGGCCCTAGTTCCGCGATTCCAGACCTCTCTTGATAGCTGGGATCGTCATAAGCAACAAAAGAAATGGACCAAGGAATCTGCAGACACGTACCATCACAGGTATCCTTTGCATCTCCGAAGAGCATCTTCGTGTTCGGCATGTAGAACATGGGGTTCGGAACGTCCGCTAAAGGAAAGTGACCGTGTCAATGTCGCGTGTACAGGACCGAGTCCAAAAAAAACGCGTACCATAGCCACTGGACATGCCTCTCTTCATCACGATGACTTGCTTGCTCTTCCACGCATGAAGAACAGGCATTCCCGCTATTGGCGATCCAGGTTCCAGGGAAATGGGATTGACGGTGTCATTTGCCCCTATGACGAGCGTAACGTCCGTCTCCCCAAAGTCGTCGTTGATCTCGTCCATCTCCAAGACGACTAGAGTGGCGAGGAGATTGAATACAAATTCACATCGTCGGAGCAAGGATAGATCTCACTATCATATGGTACCGACGCCTCTGCTAGAAGCACGTTACATTGACCAGGCATGCGACCCGCCACTGGATGGATGGCGAAGCGTACATTGATACCCTTTGCACGTAGCATCGAGCAGATTTCCGAGATAGCGTATTGAGCCTTGGCTACAGCCATGCCGTATCCAACAACCTTGATACAGTAGATAGGTATGAGACGAGTAACGGAGAGAATGTCGTACCAGAATGATGCTATCGGCGTTAGTGAGCGCCTCCACTGCATCGTCCACAGTGGTCTTGGTTATTGTACCTTCGATCTTGGTAGCTTCCGATGGCGCAATGGTGCCAATGCCACCAAACAAAACGTTGGTCAAGGATCTGTTCATGGCAACGCACTACGATCGATGAGTATGACAGGGATACTATGAAGATCACTAGTATACGGACCATGATGTATGAAAGAATGGAACCGCTGACACCGATCAACGAACCGACGGTAGTGAGGAGCGGGTTGTCCAGCATGAAACCTTCCGCAACAAGTGCGAAGCCTGAATAAGCATTCAGAACAGTAATGACGACAGCTAAGTGAATTATCCGGCAAATGAGCTTGACTTGAGAATGATGTTCTGATTAACGCTTACGCATATCAGCTCCACCAATAGCCGCCGTCGTGGTGAAGCCTTTGATAAAGCTGAGGATCGTGCTTGCACCCAAGTAACCTGCAGCAACAAGGGGTACCGTTGGCGCGGCGGTGACAAAGGCAGCCATAGTGAGTGCATTGGCACTGAGCAGTCCAGTATTAATGAGGTGCCTTCCTGGCATCATTAATGGCCTCGAGCTCATCTTCCCAGCTAATTTTAGGAAAGCTACAACGGAACCCGTGAAGGTAATACCACCAATCACGATTCCAAGGTACGCTGTCACTTGATGGAGTACGGAAAGGTGCGATGGGTCGGCAAGAACACTGCCAATCGATGTGAACACTGCTGCAAGACCAACGACAGAGTGCAAAGCTGCGACCATTTGCGGAAGTTCGGTGGCTGTGATGCGCCGACCAATGATGGTACCAATTCCCCCGCCAACAGCGGCAACTCCAACGAATTGTGCCAGGAGTTCCGGAGGGAACCCAACAGCCAACAATGACGCGAGGATCCCTGAGCCCACACCGAGTATTCCAAGAGCATTCCCTTGGCGAGCCGTGGCTTGCGAAGCCAGTCCAGACAGAGAGCCTGCAAAAAGTTGGTTCCATTAAGAAAATAGGTACTGTGAGGCTTACTGATGCAAAGCAGACTGCTAGTTAGGTAGCCAGCTTGGACAAGGCCACCCATGCCCGTGCTCGCTGCAGCCAGGAACCCTCCGGTAAATACAATCGCAGGAACCCCATACAACCATGAATATTCAGGGGGATCACTTGGTCCTAAAACATATTATAATTATGCCACAACTCGAACATAAACCTTTATGCTTACTTTTAAACATGTCAAGCATACGCTTGGTGATGACGAAACCTCCAGCAACGTTCACGCTAGCAAGTAGCACTGACAGAGCGCCGAGTACTTGAGGAATAGTCTCTGGCAAGTAACCACCACCCATAACAAACAAACCCCCGATACCGACCATTCCTGAGGGCGTAGTTAGCGATGCAGAGCTTGTTTCATGAATCATACTCAACCAACCCGAGATTGCGTTTGTGACCGACATTAATGGTGAGTGTAGAGCTGGAGCCACACCCCAAACAACACGATATCCCACCAGACCCGCCAACCCGAATGTGAAGAAGTTGCTCATAAAGGCAGCCCCTGTGAGCTTCCCAAGAGCGACTGCTGATCCCATTCCCGCAGTGATAGTTGCAACTTCACGAGTGGTCTTTTGCCAGGGAGTAATGGCCTTAGTCTGTACTTCTTCTACCTTGGGAGTCGGAGGGGGTGCTGGAGGGGGTGCTGGACGAGGAACTGGTGGTAGTTGTTCACCTTTGTGAACCACAATTGAACCTCTGACTACTTCATCACTCAGATCAATGACGTAGTTGTTCCCTTCACCAATAGACAACAAGAATTTGGTGATGTTATTCGAGTATAGAGTCGATGACTGTGTAGGCAGCCGTGAAGGAAGGTCAGTATAACCTGCATAGTGAATGAGTATCTGATCGATTGCCATAGAAAGCGCGTCGCGTTACCGATGATAGTGACCCCATCCTTGACAACCAACTCCCCGGGTACCGTAGCTTGACAATTACCACCTGCTTCGGCTGCTAACTTGATCAGAGACATGAGTCGTCAGATCAGATCACGCAAACACAAAACAACATACGTCGACGATGACTGAACCCTGCTTCATCGCTGCAACCATCTGCAGGCGAACATAAATTCGGATAGCTTCACTACTGACCATCTGCTGACCTCGTTTGTTATTAGCTTAGGAGCGGGTTTGCCGGGAATAAGCGCAGTTGTGATGATGATGTCGACTTCCTTGCATTGTTCCATGAAAAGCGTCATCTCTGCTTCGATAAATTCCTTGGACATTTCCTTGGCATAACCACCTGCACCACCACCTTCTTCCTTAATGTTGACTTCGATAAACTCGGCCCCAAGAGACTGGACTTGTTCGCGCGCGGCCGAGCGAGTGTCAAAACCTCGAACAATAGCACCAAGTCGACGTGCCTATCATGATTCGGAGTAAGTACGTTTTTGACTGGAAATGTCCCCTCCATCAGAAAGACTGACTGTTGCAATAGCACTGAGTCCTGCTACACCAGCACCGATGATAAGAACCTTGCCAGGGGGAACCTTGTAGACATATAAGATGAACAAAATGAGTGAATAAAAGGACGCGCGCCCACTTTTCTGTGGAGAAAGGGTTAGAAACACCAAGAACGCGAGGATAGCCACGCACTTACCCAGCAGCTGTGACTTGTCCAGTAAGGTATCGACCAAAGTGGTTGGAAGCCTCTAAAACAGCTTTGTATCCTGCAATATTGGCCATAGAACTGATCCGAAGGCGTTGAGTATGAGAACTTGGATGTGATTGTTGTGTTCACCTCAAGGCATCGAACGTTTGAGCGCGCGAGATGCGTGGAATCATGTCCATGGCAAATGCATTTACATTGCGCGATGCAAGCCTCTCGACGAGCGACTTATTTTGCGCAGGGTATAAAAAAGAGAGAACGGTACTGCCCTCTTTCAAGGCAGGGACCTCCTCATCTTGTGGAGGTCGCACTTTGAGTAAAATGTCCGTCCTCTTGTAGAGTTCTTCTTTGGAGACCAAGGTAGCTCCGGCCTTGACATAGTCACCATCTAAAAACTGTGCAGCAGCACCAGCGTGTCTTTCGACCAGAACGCTACCGAACCCTTTCTTCTTCAGCAAAGCAACATTCTGAGGTGTGAGGGATACACGACGTTCGTTTGCATACGTCTCCCTAGGCGCGCCGACGACGAGAGATGAATAGGGAATGCCTGTGAGGCTACACATCATCTTGTGTCGAATGATGTAGGTCACGACACATACCAGAGTCTTTCTCTACCTCTGACTTGGATGACGATGATTGATCTCTGCGGTATATAGACCAGTGGAATGACCGAACGCCTGTGTGATCACAAGTTGTAGGTGAATAACCGTCAAGGGCTGTGCGTGCCGACCATTCTAACCTGAAACAAGCGATTTGAATGTTGAGCTACTGAGCGATCGGCAGCTCATGGTCGCCACAGACGGTCTGCAGACCGATGCAGACATGGTGGTGGCTCAAGAAATAATATGATTCCCAGAACCGACCGAAGAGCAAGCTGGTGACCACAGTCGGAGTTGTTACATAAATTTAACTGCAAGTGATCCAACAATATTTCTCTTTCCAATCTTCCGGGACACCCCGCAGCGTATGTGAATTCAATAAATCGCGCCGTGACCCGGAGACCCCATGCATCAGATCTCCACGTTCGTCGCAGCTCGGCCTCCGGGTCTCACGTACACGGTCATGCGACAATCGTTGTACCGTAGTGCGTTCAACGTTGCTGCAGACCATCAGTGCCTCGGAATAATTCGTCAAGGAGGCCCAGGAGTGCGACATACATAAAATAAAGTATAACTACACATTTCCCTGCGACCTCAACATGTAATTCTCTAACTAGCCACCTTGGCGAGCGAGATTTCCATATTCACGAGCGCTCGAGTGTCTGGGTGCTCCCACAACGCCTCACCTACAACAGGTTCAATAGGAGAAAGTGGTCGTCGAGGATTCCCTCCGTATCCGTAAAGCTTCTCGAGCAGATACTTGGTGCCAGCAATAGAAGCCTTGGCGATTGTGGCATCGGCTCGTGCAACAATTCCCTGCAACCTTCTCGCCTCGTCAAGAAGCGTTGGGTCGGCCATGGATGCCTCGATGAGTTGGAATAGCTTTACTAGAGTGCGCTGATACAGATTGAACGACATCACTGATGTGTTTCCTACTAAAATGTCCGATCACTCACCGGTGCGACGTTCGCAAGACCTGTGATGGCACCATGGCCGTTGGCACATGCACCCGGGAGGAGGAAGTCGGCGAATCCGCCGAGAACAAGAAACGGTGCATCCTTGTTCTTCCGCGGGTAGTTAAAAGAAAAGGACGCGGCAGAAACATCAGCCGCGATACGTGTCAGCTTTCCTACATCGCCGCACCTACACATGTAAATTAGCGAATGAGCCCGGACGGGGCGTTTGGCTCGATGACACACGTGAGTTTGACCCCTGCTAGATTTGAACACTCTTTCGCGAGCTCGGTAATGATATCGGAATCCAGGTTGATCCCTCCAGCGGCTCCAGGATCTAGGAGAAAGGACAACATCAGTGGTATGTCATACGCACTGGCACGAGCATCGTGCTTACAGTTGTATACCATGACCGGTATTGGGCTCTTCTGACTAACTTCAGTCCAGAAGGCCTTGAGCGCATTCTTGTTCCCCACAAGCGCCCCAGAGAAGTATCCGCTACAGATGGCAATAACGCAGTCTGCGCCAGCATCAGCGGCTTCGTATGCTAGCTCAATGCACTCCCGCGTGCTGCCAGCACCAATCCCAGAGACAATCGGAACCCTATGTAACCCCACGTTGTCCAGGACCCTCCTTGCAGTCTTGATCAACGTTGATCGCTCGGCATGCGACAAGTGAATAGCTTCGCCCATTGAACCCGACAACAGTGGCCGGACACCGGCCATGGCTGTTAGAAGAATATGCTTTTCAAACGCCCCGAGATCTGTTCTTCCCTTTTGTAGCGCCTTACACGGTGTACAATCATAATTACTCACCAAGATCCTCGGATTCAGGTTGAAAAAATGTCGGAATAGGAGCGTATATACCTGGACCTAGTGGGCGGGTTATAGCCGTATGAATGCCATTGGAACCATCGTTTGTCATGGTGAAACAAGGATAAAGGGAGGAGAGATAGTGCACAGGCAGGGTCCCTCCCATGCAATCCACTTGCAGGTTAATAAGGAATGATCCCCGGAGCACGGTCCGCAGCCGGTCCGTGACAACCCTGAACCAGCAATATCAATCCCCACTTATGCGTTAATCATATTCACTTGCTACTACTTAGTAACAAGCGGCTGAGATAGCGCCGTACACGTCGGAGAGGCGCCTAATTTCGGCGGTCCGCACGAACCGCCGGATCCCGGATCACCTTCAGTGAGATATATCTGTTCGGTTATGTCGGAGTATGATTTCTGTGACGCTATGAGAACGATTTGGATGCTACTACATGACATTATCTGGACATAAATGACATTTTGGTGTGCAGCATCATCCAGCAGATCACATCACTGCCAGTTCGCGGATTTGAGAAGACGATAAAGCCATAATAAGATGAAATTAGCCGCAATAAGCTAAAATTAGCATCGTGTAAAATTGTTGATCGGTATTGCCAACAAATGCCAACAATCCTACCAATACTTTAGGCACGAATAACTTATTGTTTCTGAGAATTGACTATTTCCATTTGCTCAATAATCTCTTTCTCCCATGCTCTCCAACCGTCTTTATCACATTCGCCCTCATCTTCCAAGGCCTTCCTAAAAACATCCCACGGTACACATGGCTTGTCTTCAGTATCTCCGGGATCTAATGTATACCTTCCTTGTCGAAACCGAGTCAAGGTAACCACGTGCGCGGCAGAACCAAGCGCGCGACCGAGATCGTGAACGATTGAGCGGACATATGTGCCTCCAGAGACTTTCATGCTCAGAACGAACGCTGTCGGGACCCCCTCGGAGTCCTCCTCAGTTTTGTCTTGGATGGGGCCACATTCCACAGATCCCAGGGCCGTCTTCATGGCAGCCTCCTGGTCCGGAGTGAATTTCTCTTGTGGCCATCTAAAGTCATGATCGCTCCCCTTCCAGTCGAGGAGTTCCAGCGAATGTATAGTGACCTTCCTCTTTTCGATGGGACGAGGTAATGGTATGCCTTTGCGAGCGTACTCATACAACGGCATACCGTCCATCTTGAGCGCGGAGAATCTATCAAAGAATGAGTGGTTGGAATGAGCGATGGAGCAAGGTCGGACATGGGTGGAGTCTGGTATATCTCGCCTCTGAATCTATCCAGCATCGTTTCTATTGTTTCCTTAGTGACATGGCACCATGGCGCCTCGCGCACACGGGCCCCCTGACAATCATAACTATCTGTTTCACAGCCTAGCAGGGCAGTGGTCCTATACTCCTACGTGGCCTGGCTGAAACCTCGAAATAAAATGGACAGTTAAAGGTATAAAATACCTTGACGCAATCTAGAAAGTCGGAGAGCCGTTTGGTGCCTTTTCCGATACCAACGACTGCGATTACCAAGCAGTCACCAACTTAAGTACAGATCGATGAAACATGGTATGCACTGACCTAGAACCCCGTCAGCAAGCGGATCCAATGTTCCACCTTGGCCGATCTTGACAGAATCTTTTCTCCTCTTTCTGCTACCCTTTCCTGTCCGATTTTCCAGCTTGCTGGCGTCCACAAATAGGCGTGATTTTCCGACCAGTTGCTTTATATCTTCAACAACAGCCATCGAGGTTGGGCCTGAGGGCTTTGCCACTGCAAAAAGCCCAGACAATGGCAACGGAGGGATAGATACCTTGGGCATGTTTGTGAGAGAGTAAAGAGGTTGCTTCGGAAATTCCGAAGAAGTTCAGTAAAACAGTGGGAAGTTGAGAACCAGTTGTCACTACCACCGAACTCCGTCATCCGTGGATTGTCGGACGAATGTCAACTATCTCCGGAGGGAACGAAGGCCGTGAGTGCAGTGAGTCGAGTCGCAGATTCAGTATACGATGACACTATCCACTGCGACGTAACAGAGAAAGTAACTTAGTAGAAGCTGGTGACCGCTTCCTCTTTTAATTGCACTGCCACCGGTTGGCAAATGGCCCCTCTCCTACTAAGCACTTAACAAGTGGGATAGCCTCTTCGATAATTTCAGCGTACCTCGCCAGAGGGAGGTTTAAAGGACAAGGGTGGAAACCTGTAGCTCATCGATCCGAGTATATAGTTTGTCTACAATCCTCAAATCATGTGTTCGGACTTGGGGAAATGGCTAGGCATTTGAAGTATACGCAGGAAATCGAAACAGCAGATACACTATGCATTTCCACTTATCCACCCTCCCCCGCAAATACAGCGGCTTGCCCACATTTTCTCCCAGGTTCTCCATCTCAGCGAGACATGTCCTGCAACATTCACCTCACCGCCCACTTCCGACCTACACCCGCAACGGAGGCACAATAAGCCTGGATTCAGTCGTATCAAAACGCCCTTTGTGACCACATCCCTACCCTGCTCTTTCCCTGGTTGTTCAAAAATTGACAGGCTTGCGAATCCATCGACGAGATCCGAGGCTTTTATGAACAAACGCGATTTGTCGATGGCCGTAGACGTAAATAGCGCGTGGACCACTTTTCGTAAGAATGGGTGCTGGCCGGGAACTGGATGACACTTCGATAGCGACAACCATGCTTCATCCCCTATTGTGAAAACATAACAGAACTGGCCAATCAATGACTACGCCCGATGGCAATGGTATTGGCTTACCGGGAATGTTTCTCATGTCGGACCTAGTGCCTTTTAATATTTCTTCTACACCTTTGAGATCGAGCCCAGAGCAACTGATGGTATCCATAAGGATATCCCGAGCAATCTGGGAGGTTTCTTTTTTGGGAGTGAGTGATCCAAGTGAATGGTAGAACCTATTGACATGAAATATCACTCCGATAAGATTGGACATCATAAGCGGATGAGCAAGGTGGAGCAGGATAGGTGACTCAAGAGGTGAAAAGGGAGGTTGCTTGTTTTCTGGAATTGGTGAGCCACTCTGTCGCGAGTACGCGAGTATGGAACAACATACCATCTGCGGCGAAGACGTCCGTGTCATCGACAGGCTCGAGTTTCGGCTGAAGCTCGTTCGTGTTTGCAGCTGGGTCGGTCAAATTGACGGCAAAGAGACATTCTTTCATAAGGTTTTCTAGAAATCTGACTACCCACCCTGACAGACTAACGAGCTGCCAGGTGGCATCTAGTTAAACGGTCAGCGCAATTATTTCTCTATCAGCAGTCCCGATTACCTAGATCATAACCTTCAGGCTCTTTACAGTCTTCGAATGCAGCGAGGCAGGCTGCTATGGAACACGAGTCGTGGGCATTCCTCCAAAGTGATGATAGTAAATCATCATCATCATCGGCAAGAAGCCGCGCTCTTGTTCTGAGAATTTACGTAAAAAATGATCAAATGAAATGGAAAATAAACCAACCGATAAAGCTCAACGGTCGCTCCCAGAACGTCCGCGATATTAAAGGCGCCCGCTAGGCCAACACGTACATTCATCTCGAACGCTAACCACGCCCCCTTTAACGTATCTACGACAACGTCTAATGACACTGTAGACGCAGCAAGAATGTGGGCAATGTCGGCTATCGATGTGCGGGACTGGAGGGCGGTAACAAGTGCCATTGAAAGAGGCGAGATGTTTCTTAGGGAAAAATCTAAATGTCATGAGGCTGAGCACGTCATGGAGGATGAAATGAACCTACCATCTGATGCTGGGATATTCGTGAGTCGCCTAGGTAGATTATGGATCGACATTCGACACAAGGCTGTTGAGCACACAAGCATTTGATTTTTTGATGCAATCATGTTTATTGGCCCTGGAACGCACGAATTCAGACATGTGGAGTGCCAGTTGGCATAGGTACACTTACAATCCATTCCTGCTCTGCTTGCTGGTGCCATGATTGGCAACTGCTCCCACTCAACGTCTTCAGTGAAGTCAGGTCTGCAAACAAAAAGGTGCCAGCACATCGATGAGTTGGCGTTTTGGTGCATTAGACGGATACGCACAGACGCAAAGCGACAATATCACCAACTACCACCTCCCTCGCCTTCTGGTTTCGTCTAGAAATAGGTCCGCCTGTATTGGTCAAAAAAGCTATCAAACCCCGCTTTCGAGGATTAATAGACACCCATGCCGGACACGAAAGCACCAAAACATGTGGGAAAAATGAACGCTCTCCAGCTTGGTGGATAGCCTGGTCTAGCATGTTAGCGTACACGAAGGCCATACCATGATGGGTATTACCCAAGCGGGCTTAATTGACATGAGTGATGATGACGAGCGGGCGATAGTATATGCCACAGCCACTGATTTCGGAATTGTGTTGTCTAAGCGGCAGTAAGAAGGGCAATAGTATGCATCAACAAACCATCAAAGCATACATAGAAACAGGATGTCCTACATTCTTCAAAGTCTAGGAAAGATGCCACTAGAAATGTCGAGGATGGTTCCATAGGACGCATAGGCTGCTTATCCCTCTTGGGCGAGGTTCTTGGTGAAGCTGAAGGATCAAGTTTCGGAGGGGGAGAGCAGATAAACGTAAGGCCGCTCATATGGGGAAAGGGATGATGAAGGGATGGAAGTGGTTGGCTGATCAGACCTAGCACATCAAGATACATGTTTGAGTGGTTCATAGATAATAGTAAAGATCATACTTGTAAACATTCCGTCGAAATGGAGCTTCACTTCACATAGTTCAATTGTCTGTTCTTCTGCAAGTGCGCCCCATTCTAATGGTGTAACTCGTTCCTCAGAAGATTTGTCCTGTGATTGTGGAATATCCAATGGAATATCGAGTTCAAGATCGTCATATGTCGCCGGTTTTAAGCCGTCAGTAGTGGGATACCGCCTAGACCTCATTGCAACCAGAATAGAGGACTCTGATGCAGCCATGAGAGTGATATCCTCTGTCAAAAAAGGTAGATACCTGCCTCCGTAAATAAATCCGATCGCTGCATAGGTGCATAGCCTCGAAGTCTTAGGGCCAGTCGTGGTATCATGCAACGCAGCCAGTGGTTGGCCCTCAGTAGCGAGATAAGGTTGATTTAAAGGACAAGACAGCATTTTCAGAGTCGGAAGATGGGTGCGGAGGTAGCAAACATGAAACTGGTGTGCCTGCGTCACAAGCAGGAGGGTCGGGTTCGATACCGGCGTGAGGGGGCCCCGAGACGGAGGTCGGAACGATGAACCATCTGCGGAAGTTGACCACTGTTCCAGATAAATGATAAACTGGTTCGAAGTGGAATCAACAGGAGACGTACCTCACGCTCAGCGCCTGCCCAAGCACATGTTATAACGCCGGCACCGCGAGCGAATGACCAATACTCTTTGACCCTCCAAACATCTAGACATGGCCCATGGTTCCAAAGGCAAGCTATTCCATCGGTTTCATGACCGGGAAAGAATGCGAATAGCCAAGAGTCATTTGAGGACACACTGATGATAGTAGGTGGACCATAGGACACGGGAGAACGGACGATTGGATCTGGAGATGCCACCAAGAACTGCTTTGATGATGGGAAGAGACGACCAACAACTAAGGGCTGCGTTGGGTGAGCTGTGAAAATCGTGGACGAAGTAGACCAAGCAACGGGTCTGCCATGATGCCAGTCAGGTTGTTCAAAAGGTCATATCTAGGATTGGTTGGCACACCTGCGAATGTCTTCCACGAGAGGGTGCATGTCCCACCAATTAACTCGCCACCTTCCGTCGTCATTGACCTTTCCTTTGGTAGGAGAATTCTTACTTTCAGAAGTCGACATCATGATCGTCTGTCGAGGACAAGGTATCGGAATAAATGAATTCCAAATGTGGAAATACTTTCCCATCTGAGTTAGTTTACGAGAAAGTGCAAGGTTGGTTGGTTGTTTAGCTTACTCACATGGACGGCCCGCAAGAGTACGAAGTCGGTTGGTGTTCTTTTCTTGCCCCTTCACCTCGGGAGGATCCGTTCATATTTCTCGTCCAGAGTCCGTCACAAGGGCACGCGTCCACGACAAGCGAGGCAAGAAAATTACCTGGGTAAGGTCTATCTACGCTCAGCATTTCACTCATACTCAACCACGCCGTGCAGAGATACTATGTCAAGGTCTGTCCGGCGCTGCCATCTCACACGCATTCCACTTACCTCAATCGTGTTGTAGTGGAAAGGGTATGACTGGGACGACAGCACGTATGTCAATATTCCAAGCACCTATTGGGATCCTGACAAACTCGTTTGTGTTCAGTTGGGAGCCTACAGATTCGTTTCAGAATGGTTCAGAACATTTTCTAGAGTCATTCTGGGAACGCGTAGATACCGGCGGTAGAGATATCTCCGACGCTACCGCCTTCAAGAAGGGGGAGGAGTTATTTGTCTGTGGGCCGCCAGGTACTTTCACGCCTCAACAGTATTCGTTGCATCACGTAGTTGACAACCCTTTACCAGTTAAAAAGAGCCTGAAGAGAAAGGCGAGCTCAATAAAAACTCGGGTGGCACCTGCTCCCGAGGATGCTCCGACTTCAAACGGTGTCGCTATCTCGGCGCCACCACTATCCACCCGGAAACGCCAGCGCGTCGAGGACAGTACGGATGATAAATGGGGATACATGAAGCGCAGGTCATCCGCAGGGGATCTGAAAACATCTACCAGATCATCCAAGCGGGGACGAGCTTCTTCTCTAGGACCACGCAAGTCACGCAAACCAGCCCCAAAACGCCAACCATCTCCTGGTGACTCGCAACTCGATGCGGACGGCGAGACAGACCCAGATGTGGTCGAAGTAGAAGACGAGCTCATGCAAGCAAGTGTGGAGGATGTGGAAGAAGAAGAAGTCGCTGGGAAACGGCAGCTGGTCACTGCTAGTGGAAGTGCAAAAGGTTCAAAAAATATCTCATTCGAAGACCTCCAGCACTTTTACACCGGCTATCCAATCGAGATCGATCAGAGCATGGATGCACCAGTAACCACTCAAAAACCGGCATCCCAAGCATCCTCGCCCCCAGTAATTATCGAGTCTTCCGATGACGCCGTTCCTGAGACGAAAGTTACTTCGCCACCTCCCAGCGATCCTGATCCTCTTTTCGACTCACCACTGCCCTCTTCTAGTAAGGCGCCAGAAGTCCAGGAAAAAAGATCCAACCTCCCACACCAT
>JBBPLX010000057.1:0-66924 GCA_038090015.1 Leccinellum albellum
TGCTGTGTGACAATGTGTGACACTGGGCCAAGTCGCGTCGGCGAAATGTTGCATATCTACTCCATTTTTCAGAATCGCACCGGCATCCTTCTGGCATGCAACATTCGTCACCTCGTCACCTTTTTTTTCATTGAAACTGCATGTATAGTAGATAGTACATTCCCCTAATTTTTTTCGAGATTTATTTCTGGAGAGGTAAAAGAGCTATGGTAAATGGCTTTGTCAATTTTGCATAACCGGTTCAATGATAGTAAACTTGAAGTTATCATTAATTCCCGTCCCACCCTGACCCTCTCAAAACCCAGCTTGTTGGCGCCGCTTTGAGATGAAAGAGAAGGATAAAAGGAGCAGTGACCGCTCCCCACGGATATTACAGGCGCGTTTATTCCTTCTCTATCAGAACTACATACTAGTCTCGCATCATCGCACGCAACCTCTGCTTCCCGAAACCTAAAAGAGCCTAACCGGTAACCAGCCAAGTGGTCTCGTGACAAGTTACTGGCCTATAATGACCCCCTCGATCTCTATCCTGACACCGTTCGCGCCGACCTTGGACGCCCATCCACTCAACGCGTCCGAAGGCCACTCTCTCAAACGACCTCGCAGTGCACGTGCCCCCTTTGGCGTCCCCGTGACCAGTCCAGAGTCCGTTTTTATCTCCATCCCCGGCACCACCACCGCCGTCTGCACCTGCAGCGACGCGTACAACGGCGCTCCTCTCGACACCAGCACCAGCACCCGGCAATGGACCGGTACGCCGATACGCGCTATCGTGCCACTTCCCCGACGCTGCAGACCGGACGCGAACGGCACGAACGTGAATGCATCGAACGAGAACGACACATCTCCCCAAGTCGCCAAGGTTGGATTCGGCGCGCGCTCGGTATCCAACGCCCATACCCACCATGCCTGGGACGAGGACGAGGACGGTGACGATGAAGACGGACTTGACCAACGAGACGACGCAGTGGACTCGGGCAGGGAGATGGAACTCGACCAGGGAATGAACGACGAGGACATGGACGACCTTGCAGAGGGCGGCGGCGACGAAGATCAGTCGCGCTCGCGGTGTTGCTCGTATGAGAGCATCAGCGCCGCCGAGGGCCTCTCTGCTTGGAGCTTCGAGGTATGCTGGATGATTTTTATCTTTTGTCGTTCCGGAGCGCTTATCGGTACACAGGAACTCCGGGTCGAATGCTACGCACAGTCCTACATTGCCAGAGGCGCGAGGCCACCCCCGGTCGTCCATCCTTCACTCACTATCCCACCTGCTTTTGCGCCTCGTATCCTCTTACGGATTCGGCCTCGGAGCTCGTGAATGATCCTATGATTTCGAACTAGATATGTGCAAAGCGACATGCGCGACATGATATAGTAATGTTATGATATATAAATAAGTATATAGTGCTACCATGTCACCTTTCCAAAGTACAATCTATCGTCCACTTGTTGCCTGGATCGTATGAAGATACCATGACCTAACGGGATCTGGAACGGCAGGATTAGGGGATTAGGTATGACATCGTCTCTCATACTATTTGGTCCATGGTGGCGCTGTAAGTCAAGTCAGCGTCTATCGAGCGTTCGTACCGCCTCCGCCCCTCGTGCAGAAGGAAGGAGGTTGCAGCCAACAACATGAGTGTCGACAGATCCCCACTCGCAAGCGCTTCCGTCTGGAAGATCGCTTGCATAAACGGTACATAGACCAGCGCCAGCAGGACGAGAAACGACACCGACACGGTAGAGACCAGCATCTTGTTCTTGAACAGGCCGCAACCGAGTCCACGGTTCTGGATGGCGGACACGAGATCGAGAAAAACGAAACAAGCAAAGGTCTGTTGGGTATCGAGACAATCTTAGTCAAAACAGGACGGGAGAGCTGATGAAAACAAAGGTCTCATACCATCGTCTGCTCCCGTCGTGAAACTTGTTCGTCCCCGACCAACGCGATATAATAGATGAATAAAGTGCCCAAAACGATAGTGGATGCTGAGAACAGGACACGGTATAGGAACCGTCGGGTGATAATGGGTTCATTCTTTTTCCGAGGTGGCTTCCGCATGACCGCCGGGTCCACAGGATCTACGCCCAAAGATTGACTCGGTGGTCCTGTCCAGGGACGATCATCAGCGGATCGGAAACGCGCACCACATCGTCAACCACGAACCGTCCATTAGAATGTTGATGAATAAAATCTGCATGGCATTCAGTGGGTTGCTATATCCAAGAAACGTGCTCAAAGTGATCAGCGAAAGCGCAGCTGCAGCAGTACTGAGCTGGAAGCACAGGAAGTTTTGGATGTTATGAAAGATGGATTTCCCTGCAAGTTTTCTGTTAGCTCAGGCATGGTCAGAAACCAACTAGAAACCTATTCACCTTCTTCAACGGCAGGAAGAATAGTACTGAAGTTGTCATCGACAAGAATCATATCGGCAGCTTCTTTTGCTACATCTGTGCCGCTCTTGCCCATGGACACGCCGATGTCAGCCATCTTGAGTGCCGGGGCATCATTGACTGTGGAGTACCAAAAAGTTCAATGATCAAACAACACCAAGTAAGTACCACGACTAACCTCCATCTCCCGTCATGGCAACAACGGCTCCACGAGCCTGTAAAGCCTCAACAATCGCCATCTTGTGTCGCGGCGTCGTTCGCGCAAACACACTGACACCGCCTACACGTTCGACGAGTTGGGCCTTGGTCATCTGATCGATCTCCTTGCCGGTCATACAGTAATGGCTGGAGGAGCCTCCGTGCACACGCTGCCCGACGCGAAGACCGAGCTTCTGTGCGATCGCGAGTGCAGTGGGCTCTGCATCACCTGTAATCATCACCACCTGTACACCACCTGACTGAAGGAGCCCGATAGCATCCGCGACGCCCTTTCTCGGCGGATCTAACATTGCTTGGAAACCAACGAAAATGAGATTGTTCTTCTCGACCTCTGGCGAAGATGGTCTAGTCCGTGATACGCTCTGAGACCTCTGGGAGGAAGCTATATCTGGTCCTGGGGAGTCAATGGAGCCATAACCGTATGCCATTGCCAAGACCCGAAGGCCCTTTGATGCTGCCGCCTGAGCATTCGAGAGAATGACGCTCCGAGTGTTGGAATCGAGGGAGGGAGTGGAGTTGTCGGACACATAGTAGAACTTGCATCGGTCGATTACCGTCTCAATTGCACCCTTGATGTAGTAGATCTCGCGTGGTGTCCCGTTGTAGAAGGTAGTGGGGTAAGCGTGTACACCACTAATAGCCATGTACTTTCGATCCGAATTGAAAGCTTGTTCAGAGAGTCGGGTGAATACCTGCAAGCGGGTTAGTCGCTATAAGTATTTGAAAAAACTCTACGTACACCGCGCTGGTCCTGTAGACCGAATACTGGGAGGATGTTGAGCAGGGCTACATCAGTAGACTGGCCGATATAAACTCCATCCTCGCTTTGCGACGTCACAGCGTTGTTGCATAGGGAGCCAATCTCGAGGGTCTTGCGAACCGCCGGTGAGGGTGAAACCGACGACTGAAGGCTCTCAACATAGAGGGTTTCATCAACTACGTAAATCTCCGTGACTGTCTGCTCGTTCTTTGTCAATGTGCCTAAACGCTCAAGTCAGCCATGGTGCAATATTGTCACAATTCAAATTAACTTTCCAGTCTTGTCAGAACATATAACAGAAACTGATCCCAGCGATTCCACAGAGTGCAGCTTTTTTACAATGGCCTTGCGCTTTGACATGCGCATGACTCCAAGAGCAAGCGTAACAGTTGTTACGATTGGCAATCCTTCGGGTATAGCAGCGACCGCAAGGGAGACTACGTCCAAAAAGATTGAGCGGGAATCAACTTCGAATTGTCTGCACGGACCTCCGATAGTAAACATGTCTAGCCACGGACGTTTTTGCCACATTCCGATTAGACAGATAACTCCAATTACACCGAAAGACAAAAACGAGAGTTTCTGGGCAAGCTCATCCATGCTTAGCTGGAGGGGTGTCCGCTTCTCGTCAACCTATGATCGTGCATATTTTGATCAACACGCGGGCAGCAACAGCACCCAAGATACGCACGTCCTGCATCATGGAAAAAATGACACCAAACTCTGTCTGCGCGCCGGTGGCAATAACGATACCGGTCCCATGTCCTTTCAAGTGAGAAAAACTTAGTCAGACGGAACTATAGCTTGCGAACCTGCTTACCATTCCTCACCAATGTGCCCATATAAGCGATACATGATCGTTCTGCAAGCGCAACCACTTCGCCTGGTCCAGTGTCCTTTTCAAATGCGGCGTTTCCACTCTTTTCCAACTCGCATGTTTTGTCATCCTTTTGTCGCGCGATGGTCTCGCCTGTTAGACTACTCTCATCGATCTCCAGGTCCACAGAGGAAACAATGCGAATGTCCGCAGGAACCCGATCGCCTGTTGATAATGACACAAGATCTCCTGGAACTAGTTCATTTGCGAGAATATGTATTTTCCGCTCATCGCTGTCCGCACGAGCAAGTCATTTAAACGGATCACGAGGTCGGAGATAATTCATACCGAATAACGTGACAGTGATGTGGAACTAGCTTATTTAGTGCCTCGAGGCTTTTCTCTGATCGCTGCTCCTGAATGAAACCAACTAATGGGGTTGCGTCAAAGAAGGCCCAAGACAAGTCTTAGATTGGATGGGGTTACCTGTGAGAACGATAGCGACGGCAACCGTTATACTTATGGCGTCATCGATGTTTCCCATAATCGCACTAATTACTGCGCTTCCGCAAAGGAGCAATATGAGCGGGCTTTCATAGATAGTCTTCGCAAACTTGAGAAGAACAGGATCGGGAGTCGAGACGGAGAACTCGTTGTATCCATGCACGTTCTGCAGTGATGGAACGACACTCGTCGACAGGCCGGCAGATACAGATGATTGAAAATGTGCAACAGTATTCTGCAAGGAGTTTGTCAGAACAGGGACTACTACCAACCGGGATAAATAAATTGATGACACTGCTAAAACAGGCCAAAGTGTGGCTGTGCAGATATCTCCACGTGGAATTTCGGCCGTGCAGAGGCAGCGAACGAGCATCAGCCACGTAGCTCGACGTAGAGACGGAAAGGTCTGATGGACAAACAAGAAAACGACATACCTCGACGCTCCAGTGAGCAAAGCGTGCAGAGGGTGTATCTCGTCTCTCCTCCTGATTCGATCTTGAAGGTGGACGGTCGTTGACCAGCGAATACCCGCCTTCGGCATCCCTAGCGCGTTTGCCCGTCACTGCAGCGAAGACTTTCTGGAGTAAACCCTCTGCGCTAACTCTCGGGGTCATTTCTGACAGTTTCTGCGGAATAAGGCCCCTCGGGTCGGCCTGGTGTCGCCTGAGAGTAGTGCTGTATGCAAAATGACTTGTCGCGTCTGGCGTGGGCTGCGGTTCTCCAAACTGGGAATTTGCGAAAGATGCAAAGTAACTCGAAGCCGGTGGAGAAGGGGGTCGGTGACGATCTGGCGGTGGGTAATCTGCGGAGGACATGGAATAGAGCACAGCGTGACCTGATGTGGAGCTTTGTGAAGGTCTCGGAACCGTTGACAAGTCGATATTGCTTGTGGGTGCGGAATTATAAGAGGAGGTCATGTGGATTGATGCGGGGCGCTTGTTCGTGGCAGAGATGTTTCGCCGGGACGTGGACATCGAGTTAGTGGCCCTCTGGCACGACTTTGAGACACGGAGCGACCAAGGACGACCAAAGTGTTTGAGATGACATACGTTCGGTACTGAATTTTCGATATTAGCATATGGGAAAATGTTCCCTTTACAGGTTTGTTTGGCTAGGGCCCTTGATTCAAACAACGCCGGAAATGCATCCCGTAAACCACATTGTTGACACGACCTATACACAGCGATAACGAAAAAGGATGAAAGGCTACAGTCACAAAAACATATAAAATATAAAGAGACCGGGGTATAGTAGGCCACTGCCGCATGTAGAAGCTAAAAAAACCATCTCCCTAGTGTATCCTCGAGAAAGACCATCCACGCCGAGCAAGTCTAAGCAGTGCGAGCTCTCTTGAATTGCGAGTCAGTTATAGCACGTGCATCGCGACCTGGTACCACTTCGGCTTCACTGACTTCCATCCCTGGAGCCATGCGTTCTATGTGCCGATGCACAGCGTCGTCGCGCGAAAATAAACGACTACAGTGAGGACATTTCCATTTCACGCCTAGATGCATGACAACATGGCGAGAGAGGTTCTCGTGCTTCATCGGCCGAGAGTGCGTGCACCTTTCCCAACGGCAAACCGCGGGAGTGGCGGGACCCGTTTGGAGATGGTGGTGACTCCGAAGGTGCCTTAGCACTCGAGTTCTGTCGCCGACGATCCATTTATTGCATGGGCTGCCAGAGACATCAAAGCGGCACCGATAAAAGCATGGTTTCTTCCCATAGCGGTACTGCGCGTATTCGATGTCCTGTGGATCGATGGGAGGAAATGCCGGCGAGACCGGCCGTCGGTGCGTCGGTGGTAACGTTTGGCCAGGGACCGGGAAACTGCACATCGATGATGGGGCATTTTCATTGATGTTGGGAACAGGGACATTAAATTGGACGGCTGGGTCAAAGGGCGGATCTGCAGTAAACTTATTTGCTGCGGGAGATAATTGGCTCGGATTTTGGCGGCAAGTGAGACTGCCCGCCGATGATGGAGTATTTTCATTAGGGTTGGGGACCGAGACGTTGACCTGCAAGACTGGGTCAAAAGGCGGATCTGCAGTAAACTTATTTGCTACGGGACATGATTGGCTCGGATTTTGACGGCGGGCAGATGCGCAATTACCAATTACCGCATCGTCTGGCCACATGACTGCGCCTGACGCTGAAATGGGAGCCGAAATAGCTGCGTAAGGTTGTTGGACCCATCCTTGATGGGGGATGGACGCGCGATCGGCATGGTAGTAGCCGTGGTTAGATATGGACGATGTAGCCCTGCTGAGCCCGCTTTCCGCAGGTGGATGAAGTGATGGTCTAGAATTGTGGCGGGGCATCTGATAAGGGGAAGAGCCATGGCCACCGTGGATGGCCAGCGAATACTGTTGCTCGAACACTGTCGGTAGATGCTGCGACGGAGCCCCTTGAAGAGAATAGGGTCTAGAATGCTGCTCCATGCTAAAAACGTGCAGGCAGTGAGCAAGTCGCCACCGCATCAAAAACAACAGGGTGACCTCTGAGCAGCCTGGGTGCACGCGTCTTCAGAAGGTTGGAAGCCAGGGAGAGAATGCAAATAGTAGGGATCCATGGAAGAATGTTGATCTGGCTGGGTGCTTCTTTAATGGGGAAATATGAAACAACATCATCTGGGGTTATAAAACATCTGTGTTCCGCTCTGCTGTGAAAAATGACATAGTGGTTCATTTACCAGTACACCGCTCGATGAAATGGCAATGACGACAAGAACTGGTGGTGGTGCAATACGCGACTTCACCGCCCTGGCGGAGGGGGCGGCAGATTCATTGATCGCGGCCGCCTGGTG
Source organism: Leccinellum albellum (assembly GCA_038090015.1). Lineage (NCBI taxonomy): Eukaryota > Fungi > Basidiomycota > Agaricomycetes > Boletales > Boletaceae > Leccinellum > Leccinellum albellum. The sequence continues at coordinate 7,504 of JBBPLX010000057.1, forward strand.
CATGACTTCCGCCGCGATGATGGCTCACCGGCACCCTCATACCACGGGGTCGTATTACATATTACCCATAATCGCGGAGAGTACCGGACGCGTGTCACGGCGCAACTTGGATAGAACAGCAGTGCAGTTTGGGCCAAATGTCGAATTTTGAAGCATGTATGCCAGGCGACATACACGCCACGAGGTGGGTTTAGACAATGCCTGGCGAATGAGGCCAAGGGTGAAGCATTGCCATGACGCCGAACAGAAAATTATGACTAAAAACGGAGATAACTGGCCAAACTTGACGCAAGATGGTATTTTCCTGGAGTTTCATCCTGATCAGCTTGGTGTTGTACTGATAGTCACGAAGTCGCTAGAAAAAGCAAGTTGTGCCCTAATTTTGGACCACGATTGATTTACTAGCAATCATTCGATTGTTATTGAAAAACCCCCATGCTAGGTAATACTTACTAGTGCCGTTAGCGGTGGTTGTAGGCCTGCCGAATTGATGGAGCGTGGACAGCGGTTGCTGCAACTTCGAGGAAAACTTGTGGCCGGCTGCAAGAGCGTTCATGAATCATGATAATCCGCAAACCTCGTGGGAATGCATCATACCGCGAGTAACACAAGGCATCTACTACGGCACGGACATTGGACATTCATCAAATCTAGTTGGTGAACGGAGGGGGCGCATCGTCGACCTATCGGCTATTCGGCGTCGAAGGTGGATCAGTGGAAATGAAGTTGAGTAAGTTGTTTACCAAAGGCTTCCGATCCAAACAACGCCTGGTGGCACCGTGGGAATGCTCAAAATAACTTCTTCGGTATTGTTATTACTATCACCAGTCCGCTCATCTATAACTTTATTCTCTGTCACGAGCAACAACAGAATTTTACAGACCCTCAATGCATCACCGTGGCAGAAGTCGTAGTCGGTCTAGGGATCGTGACCGTTCGTGGATTCACAGTGGAGATAGGCACGAGCCACGCGACCGACGGCCACACAGACCTGAAGGCTCCAGGCGTGCCGAATTGGACGATAAGGACCAATCAAAGCCAACTAGGAGGCATCGTTCTCGCTCGCGCAGCCTTTCTCCTAGGAGACGGTCGAGGTCCCGATCAACTTCCCGCGGACCCGCTGGAAGACGGCTAAGATCATTCTCTCGCTCTCGTTCGCCCGAATATAGACGTCACTCCCGCTCGAGAGAAAGACACAACCACAGGAGCAAGAAAGACAGACGGAAAAGGTCTCGGTCACCTGCCACCAGCCCTTCGGATTCAGACTCAGGGTCTGATCGCAAACGACATAGAAAGAAAAAGCATCGCACACGTGAAGAAAAGGAGCGCAGACGGAAAGAGAAGAAAGAGAAAAAGGTGGGACATCCTCGCGGACCATCCACTGACGCTGACTGGCCCTGCAGAAGAAAAAACAAGGGATCGGGAGTTCGAGTGCCCACTGGGGGAAATACGGAATTATCAGCGAATCTGAGTGAAGTTTTTTATTTTTCTAAATGAGATCCACGAGTTGACGCAGCTTCATTAGTTTCTATAATAAAACGCAGGAATTCAGAACGTGGCTCCTCGAAGAACGTAAACTCAACCCGGAGGCGTTATCTAAGGATCAGGAGCGAAAGGAATTTGCAGTGTTTGTGGAAGATTATAATACAGGTATGGTCCTATCCTCCGCTATGTCTGAAAATGGGATTCCAACAAATTTACTAGCCACTCTACCCCATGAAAAGTACTATCATATGGAAGAGTATGAACGCCGGATGACTTCCTTAAGATCAGGAGAGTTCGTCCCGCCCGCTAGAGACACATATGATCCTACCACGGATATGAAAGCGCACGCTACGAGACATAAGAAGGCTACCACTGATCAAGAGACTTATTTGTCTCGGGAACAATTGATGGAATTACGCAAGGTACAGAACGAAAGGGTCGAGGTAAGAATTTGACAAGCTGTCAGCTTTCATCTTTAATAAATAAACCCACTCGAAGATTGGTCGAATGAAGCGTTTAGGAATGGATGTGAAACAGAACATGGGCGTCCGAATGGACGGTAGCATGTTTGACGGATAATGTCTCGTTTACGTTTCTTTTTTCTTTTTTTCATTGGACCATTCCCCCTTGTACATAGTATACAACTTTGGCTCCCAATCTTTTGCACACGATCAGGATAGAAAGTGGTGATCAGTGCTGCATGTGCACTGGGTGAGGTACCTGTGTGGGATCTCAAGCTGTGCCTGCCGGTAGCTGTACGTTAGGTGGCGCCGAACTCGAGGCTGCCAGCTTCTCAACATTTGACAACCACCATGCTCGACATCTTGCTCCTCGGTGCGACAGGTAACATAATTCCCTCACTTTGCACTTGCTTTGGCGCTCACTGGGGCATTAACATGAAGGCTATACTGGTCGGTTAATTGCTCGCTACCTGGCCACCCATCCCCAACGGACGGCGTTCTCGTTTGGGTTGGCTGCGCGGTCAGATTCAAAGCTCAAGGCTCTGCTGCACGAGTACGGCGATCTAGCGCAGGTTCCAACATTTGTCGTGGACGTAGCGAACACAAATGACATCGATGGGGTCGTTCAACGTGCCCGAGTCATCATCAACGCCGTCGGTCCATATTGGCGTTGGGGAACACCCGTGGTCAGGGCATGCGTACGTCATAGCAGGCACTACGTCGACCTCACAGGTGAGGCGCCTTGGGTCAGGGATATCATTTTTGAGCGAGTTTGCCATGCACTCTTCGTCCTCCCACAGTACCTAACGCTACGACCCTATGATGTGTAGGTTCGACTATTCCGCCAGTCGCTCGGGATCGGTGATCGTCCCTTGTGCTGGACTCGATTCCGTCCCTTCCGACATCCTCGCGTATTTGGGCAACAGAACGCTCAAGTCATTTGCGGGGCCATCAACCACAGTGGATATGTCCACCTCAGCGTGGGAACTACGTGGTACGGGGATATCGGGTGGGACGTTTTCATCTATCCTCGCCTACCTAGAGGAAATTCCGAAGCACAAGCTCGACGCAGTAAGGCAGGACTTTGCGCTGAGTCCAAGTATGTTGCCTCGCTTGATGGGACTGCTAATATTGATGAGCTGACCCACTATAAGTCCTAGGCGTAAAGGGCCCTCGACACAAGATGTTCTACTCGCTTCCACTTGAGAAACCAGCGGTCCAAGGGGCCTTGTATCTCATGGCAGTCGTGAACTTGCAAGTCGTGCACCGCTCCTGGGGCTTGTTCGAGCTTGCAACGAGGAATCCCAATCTCGTGTTGAGCGACTCCCCACAGTCTGGTGAACACGAGGATACGACGGATTGGTCCTATGGCCCGCAGTTCAAGTATGAAGAATTCCTGGCACTTCCTAGTCGACTTCATTCGCTTCTTGTGGTGCTATTTTTGTTCACTGTGATACTGGCCATGAAGCTATTTCCGCCTGTCGGTGTCATCCTAGTTGGTTCTCCTGGTTCTCCATTGATTTCATTGTACCACAGGCTCGGTCACTGGCCCGTAGGCTCATGCCGCAGTCGGGTGATGGTCCCACTGATGAGTACGCCTGCGTATCATTAGACGTAATGCTGTGGTCTGATTATAGCCGACTGGTTGTTTACAGACAACTGGAAGCGGGCTCCGTCTCCATCACAAATATAACAACTTCCTTGCCTAATGCTCAGGGGCGGTCGACCAGCGTTCGGACGATATTCCGCGGTAAGGGAGAACCAGGATACCTGCTATCTTCGAGTAAGCAATCAATTACAGTTGCCACGGAACATTTCAAGTTGACCAATGGTTTGCTAAACAGTCATGATTGCGGAGTGTGCCTTGTCCCTCGTGTTGGAGACAGAGCATCTCCCATCATTTGCCAAACGTGGCGGCGTGCTCACGCCCATGGTTGCGTTCGGAGATGTATTGATCGAACGCCTAAAGGCTTCTGGACGTATAACCATCGAGAGCGATGTGGTTCTTGCGGACGCGGATAGGAAATGATCTAACTCGTTACTCGACTTCTCAGTTTCCGTCTATATCTGCTCTATTTATATCTTGTGTTTGTTTATGTTTGTCACCTAAAGTTCACGCGTTCCTCCGTTCCTCTTGCTAAGAATACCTTTAGTACTGTTCCAGTGGCTGGTAAACACTCAAACTCCAGGATTCAAGCAATATTAACGGAGTGCAGGGACAGTCAGAATCGACATTGCAATCCGAGAGTTAGTGACGAATGGCAACGACGTTGTCTGAACATTGCCTCACTAATGAGCACCCCGTTCCCCGAGCCCGATCATCCATGTTTCCACACCAGTGATTGTGGTGGCTCCGACAGCAATCCAGGATGCACGGGAAAGTGCAACATGCTTTGGGCACAGCATCAGACCCGACTCGTTTCATGACTGCGGGCGGAGCGCCCTAGGGCTGTGGCGTTAAGTTAGCCTGTTAACTTTTAAGTATGACGAGTTATTGTAAGTGTTTCTCCAGCGACGCTATGCAGTGAATGAAAAGCTACGGCACCGAAATAAACATGTGAAGTATCTTTAATGATGTCAGGCCCCAACGTGCCTACCATGCATGTGATGGGACCCATGAGGCATATGTAGACCACGAGGATCGGGGGATGCATTTATTAATGCCCGTATGTTCGCCGTTTGTCTTGGGATCCCAAGGTGGGTGGTGAACTGTCTTTCAGATGACGGTCAGGCAAGCTACCTCGGCCTACTTGGAGACTGGATGTAGTGCAAGCGTGTTACTTGTGGCTACCATCTGACGAAACCATGGGATGAAGCTTGACTCTATGTTCAAGTTGATCTGACATACAGAATGGAATGAGCCTCCAATTTTGGTTCTAGTGCTACCGAGTGATCAGCTCGACACGTCTCTTGCTCGACTCGGGACCTATGTCAGATAAGCGGAACATTAGTGTGTACGGTGTCTTTTCATATCCCGACGGGGGTTGAAACACTTCGCAAATTCTTTGGATGGCCGATGCCTACGGTCACTAGCTGTGCATGCACATTGTCAACAATAGCTGTTTTTATACCGCTGTAAAGACGAAAAACCGTAGTGAGTGCTCACCGCGATATCTAGATCTCGAAGGGTCGTGAACCAAATCCTCAATGGCGCTAGGCAGTTGTCAACATGGTTTCTTCAAGTTAGATGGAGATTGCGGAGTTGTTTCCTGATTTTCCAAGGGCTTCCGGAATCCGCGGGCGCATCAAGAAACCATAGATATGGATTCATGATCCTCAATACTTACTCGCAAATAGAGCAATGGGCCACCGCGAATCCTTGATCGACGGTAAACAGGTGTGGAGCGCAGATTTTCCCATTCGTAGCAGGATGACGAGCCCCTGGAAAGAGGGGTGAAGAATGAAAGGGTATGTGCTGCAGAACCATTAATAGATGTGGAGCTCAGATATGTACTAGGGATTGTCGGACATGAGTAGTATGAACCAAACGTACGTAACCCAAAGGACCCACAGAGACCAGTTACTTCAAAAATCCAGGAGAGGTGGATTCGCACCCCAAATTTTCCGTCCCTGGGTGAGCTACAGGATCAAGTGCTCAGACTTATGTGTTTATCTTTCATTCTACTGATAAGACATTTGTAATTTCATGGGTAACATTTGCGAGCTGGTTGAAAGCTTCCGAGGCTCATTACGATTATCTGATCACCAGTATTCTGGATGCGCGCTATTTATCACGGTACGCCCGGTCAGGGATGCTAATGCTATTCCTTACTCGCTTACCTTTCCACCGCGAAGGAATCCAGGAAGGGCAGCTCAGGCGGGGTACTGGACTCAATTGTTGCGGGGCTAAGATGCTGATAAGTCAGTTGGTGTGGGAATGCTCTCCAAGGTTGTTTGGTTCAAATACCATGCTGTGTGGCACGGTCGGATCAGAAATCCACAGTTCTCGACTTTCGGCCGATTCAAATCTTCAGTTTAAGTCAAGCATAAAGTATTCTGCTAGCTATCCGGTCGTAAGCCTTGGCGTTTTATATTTCTATTCTCCGCCGCCACTTTTCTTTGTTTCTGTTTGATCTTGTTCACATCGTAAGCCTCAGGGGTTTGGGCATATCAATGGTCGCCTCCGGGAGAAATAGGAACACTCCAGCCAACGCATCCAAACGCCACAGATCGCGTCAGGTACCTTGACTTGCCGATATCCGATGGGCCTAAATATATAAACCTCCTAATACTCTCATTATTCATTATACACACCAGCCTACGCCGACGCATTCCTTTGTCTTTTATCAGCATTCTTTGTCTTTATCAGTATTTGTCATTCCACACCAGCTCTTTGCTTCAAATACCCCATTCTTCATTACACACATCTCGTCATGTCACATCCAAGCTGTTTGCATCATGCCTCTAGTTCAGGTCATGTGCCATTGCAGGGTGTGCGTGCGTACTTTCTTCCCTACGCCAGTATTATTAACATCCTCACAGATGACCGTGAATCCTTTGGATCTTTCCTTGACGCAAACTTACCAACAGCTCAACTTACCTTACGGGCCCCTTCATGATGTCACTCCCACCAACTACAGCTTCCTGGGATATCTGGCATCCCAAACTGCAACTCAAAGGGCTCACCCATCCAATCCTGAACCGTGGTCGCAATCCCCGTACCTTGTAAGCACGATTATAAACTTCGTGCATCTCTGTATTGAATACTTCGATGATGGACTTTGGTTCAGCCCCCTTTTGATGCTTTTGTCAGTTCTTCTGCTGAGCCTCTAGTTCCCGTTGGACCGGTATCTCATGATCTATCGACATGTCAGTGGATGGTGTATGATGGGTCAGCTTGTGGTCGAATGATCACCGAGCGAACTGTTCCGACACATCTTGCGGAACATGGGATCCGGCGTATGCACAAAGACTGCCCTATGTTCTGCCTTTGGGACGGATGCGAGAAGCCCATCAAGAGGCAAAGCATTGCACGGCATGTTCGAGAGGTCCATTTAAAGTCGAGACGCAGGCCCCCCAATCGTGCGTTTGCCGGAAATGAGCTTTGTCCTTGATGCGTTTAAAGGCGACTTCTAAGAACGAGACGACATACATGTATTCATAACATTCTGTTATTCTGAAGCAGTCCTTTCCTTTATTAACCTATGCTTTCGTTATTATTTATTTCATCATTTTGTACCATTACTTTGTATGATCATACACTTGGGCTGACCTCCTATTTACATGTCGGCTTTTAACTAGTACTGCTGTCTCGCTAGCTCCCTAGCTTCCTCGATAGGGCTCAAGCTCTTTTGGCACGCATACGACCTCCCTTTCTGCTGTCGCAATTGGCACAATCTGCTTGGATGAGTGCGAGCTTCGCATCTACTACATATGACAACTTCGGGCTTCCATGCTTGCTGTAATCTATTGTGGGGGTTAATAAGTTCAAGTCTGAGACTAACTTTGTGGGTGTTGATGTTATTGTACACAACCTGAAAGACTCTAGCGTCACCGATATAGACTTAGAACGTTAAGGACACCTTGACCCTACCTATCCTTTCTTGTGGATTTGTTTTGTACGCGCGGGGTCTGACTTGAATGGCGCGCCACAATTCAATTTCGAGCACCGCAGTTTCAACACTCATTTTGCTGCTTCAAGTTTTTGACTTACGACACTGATCAATTCTACATGTGGAGGCTGCGCAACGCGGAGCCTAGATCCACCAGCATGTACGCAGAGACTCAAAACAGGCTCCTGCTTGCAGACAAGGATACGTCAGTGCGCAGTATGAAGAGATCTGCACTCACCTGCGTAGCGATACTAGCCCCCTTGTTTGCACACGCCACTCATGCAAATTCTCGCCATGTTCAGCCCTCTGATGCACTATCAACTTCAATTCTACTTTGTCTGGGCTCACCAAACTTGAACGATGGACGGCGTGTGAGACCGAGTAGGTCATTGATACTCGTTCACTTCGTAATTCAGGGCGTAGGTAATTTGCCCCCCAGTTGGTATACATACTAGCTTTGATGTACTGAAATACTATGATCAGAAGGTGCGTGCAATTTACTGGACTGCCACAGCGCACCTCTCCTCCACCTGGGGCGGAGTCAACATAATATATATCGTAAGGGAGTTCCCTCATTCGCTGGTCATCCATGGAGGAACTACTCCAGGTGTGTTCTCTATGACATATACTTTCAGTTAAAATGGTGTGATCAATATCAAGGGAGTGAAACTATTTCTCACCAATGCTCTACAAGACGATCCTCAATCTTGGTGGGCACTCCACGAAGGTAGCGTGGAGTAGCAATACCTGGAATTCGTTCATTTATTAGATCGGCGAGGTGCATAGTACTACCATTATTAAATCACTCCGTTCGGGTGAGTGATATGAAGTTGATGACACTTTCATACTGACAGTGGCAGAAGATGCCGCATGCTGGAATGTAGGCAAGCAAAAGAAGGGCAAGCATCCCAGATATTGAGGGGGAAACGAGCAGTGAGCCCAAAGTTTATCCGTGTTATCAAGCGCTCAGTTGCAAAGATGCAAGACAAGCGAAATTGAATGAAAGATTGGCGCTGAAATCGATCCTATATCAGACCGTGCGAGAGGCACAAACCTGAAAATTTTCTTTCCTCCCTCTCTCTTCTCTCACTTGTAGGATACTCTTCATAGAGCATCCTGCGATCGACAAAGTCTCCAGTCCCATGTCTGTCAGACTGCCCATAGCATTTTCACAACCTCTACTCAGTTCAATCCGGTCAGCAGCTGTCAGTTTGCGCTGATCTATCTATTCAGTGAGCGGGTTCACCCCAGGCCGGGGTGTGGTTTTGCATCACTACCTGATTCGGAGGGGGACATCCCCAATTTTCGGACTTACTTGCCTTATTTCGTGCCGATTTACTACCCGTCCCCGGAGATTGGCCAGACATGGCCGATTCCGATAGAGGGTTCCGAATGTCACGCGTCCCCTTCCAACTGTTCTAGTTGGAAGGTACTAGCGTGATAAAAAGGACAACATCTCGCCGCTTTCCTTCCTCCTTCCTTTCCATGGACCCATACTACAACACAGCTCAATCTACCCATCTCCACCCCTCCTATTGGACTCTCCTGCCTATCCCTCTGTGAGCTCTCTCCCTCTCTCCCACCGCCGGAATCTAACCGTTTCTGTAGACCGGCGCACCATCATCCTGTAGCAGCACCTCAAGGCCCTTCTGCCAATAACGAAGAATACAACACCCACTGGGGTCCAGAGGCAAGCATTTATTTCATTCGATTTTTTTTTTTCCCGCTCACTCACTAGGTGGGTTGACAGCACGAACAGGCCCTTTTGCATCACGCGAATCAAACGAATAACCTTTCCATTACTGGGTGCGGTTTTTGCATATTTTTGATTTACATCACCGATAGAGTTCTGTAGGACGGTCGCGGAAGCACACGAGAATGTATTTCAATGCATGTGGTTCATGGGTACCGCCCCCTGCGGCGAAGGCTTCGCCAATTTAGACAAACTCTTCACCCACCTGGGCCTCAGCCACGGCGTGCACGGTCCCGCGAACCGAAGATTGAATTGTTTCTGGTTGACGAACGGAGGCCATCTCTGCGGCAGCAACCTCCGCAGGGATGGGTACCGACGACATATCTCTATCCACCTTGGCTTAAGAACTGTCTGTGAAGTGTGTGGCAATTCCTTCTCTCGCGCAGACACTCTGCGTAGACACCTGAAAGAACACGAAGAAGAATAGTACTCGTAGTTTCGGAAATCACTGTTATTGAACAATAGGCTACGCTCATCGTGTTGCCTCATGTTGAACACCCGTGCTATGTACTCAGAATAGGAATGTACTATTACTTACTGTTGGTTTGCTGTATGAGAAAGCGTTCCCAGTGGAAGTTATGTTTCCTGCCAGCACATGGATCCATACAATCATAGGTGCCATCCACATCGCTCCCCTCCGAGTCACCAGAACTTATTCTGCTCGACGCAAGGGGGAAATGATTTCGAACGCCGCCAAACTTCAACTCGTAATCCCAGAGACACAAGGCAAGACGGGCCGGTCGGAAGCTCCCATGATGAGCATGCACTGGTACTCGGAGTCTGTTAGGTGTTTGTTGGCTGCGGCATCGGTGGAGATGGCAAGTCCACGCCAGTGTGATCCGCTCGCATCCGCTCGCCAACACCTTAGGCCCTTGGCGGGCTGGCGACCAATCATGGCAGCGGGACCCATGATCGGGACGCGTGTGATTTGAGAATGCCCTCCAATTCACTCCCTAATCTGGTCAGTTTCTAGAAAAGAGGTTGGGGTGTCAGGCAATGGGTCCCACCCTTCCCCTCACTATTCCCCTCTTGCTCCTCCCTCCGCCCTGAGCGCAAAGGCAACGGGGGGCTGAGCTCAGACATAGGATTGTCAGATAGGAGTGTTAGACGAGACGAGGTGAGGTAGATAGGCCAACCTGCAGCGCCTCATATTCTGTTGGAACATAGCGAACAAAGAGAAATAAAGCGGAAAGATTATACTCGGATCTGGACACACAGACCACTTAAAGAGTGGAAAAAAAATACAAACGTCTTCCTGGAGAACAGACCAAGGGGAGGTTATGTCCATCCACATGACCGGACATCCCGTGGCAACCGACACCTCTCAGAAGCTGGTCGTTCACGCTGGACTCCGAATTCAACGACAAAAGGAATAATGATTGTAGAAATTTTTTGACTCACTCTTGCAGGTGAGGCTCAGTATCCCCATAAAGCAGCCTCAAAGGATCGGCTAAGTTAAGAGTAAATTAAATGAGCAATGTGTTATCAAAGTCCGTATCATCCGGAATCGTGTGCATCATAAGTAACGTCATGCTTGCGGAGATTGCAGCCCGATAACAGGCACGGATATGCGATGATGTGACGGGTAATCAATAGATATCCATTTTCAAGTGGGGATGATGGCGGCGTTGGGTCGGCAGTCCACAGGAAAAGGCAGAAGCGAATCTTCCATTCTAGAAAGCATACTCAGAAGGTGTATGGCGGAATATGCCAACATACATACGCGTCGGTCGGGTGGTAGCCATTCCTAAGGATGCGAAGTCGTCGTTTAGCCAAAGTACAAGTTCACTCGCACAGCTCACCAGGTGAAGCTTCTGAAGGAACTCACGAGGGTGAGTCAGACCGCTAGACAAATCCTGGATGGCGCTTCACCAGCAATTCCTGTATTGCTAAGGCAACCGGAGGTCAGACATGTCAAGTAACGCCATGCTTTGAGGTGTTCCACCAAGAAAACCGCGCCACGACACTCGGGGGGCAGAGCCTCTTCTCGTGTGGTTCTAAGTTGCGGTGCTCAATTTCTGGAATCTGTGCGCCATTGGTTCCATTCACGAGAAATTTCCACCGGAAGATGCCAACATCTTGCCAAGGCACCCAATTGGCAGGATAGCATAGTTATATCTGGAGTACAAGTGATCAGCAATAAACGTCTGTTTAGACTCCCGTTTCCTCAGGGAAGCAGAGGAATGTTGTTACCTCCGGAATTAACCACTGAAGATGCGCGTAGAGCAGGCAATTATGGAAACCTTCCGCCTACTTTGTATGTCCTCAGTTCATCGGCAGAATAGATTCTAATGAGTCTATTATAGCGGGCTACTTCATCATGTGAACTTCGACACGAATTCGTGAGTTTGTTTCGACGTACCGGCACACAGTAGCCAGATTGGCTAACGCTCAGACCTTACACAGGCCCGGATGGACAATAGACGAAATCGTGGCCAATATAATACAGGCCGAGTTAAACAGGGTTGGTATTCATGTCGCGGAGATCGAGCTGACTCCTTAACCAACTCATCTTTCAGGATACGAACATTGAGGTTCTAATGGAGTCCATTGATCAGTTGGAAGAAAGTTGCGCGAACGAGGGCCCTACAAGCCTGACACCAGGCTTCTCTTTGCCTCCCGATAGTTCTCAGCTCCCCTCATCGGAAGTCGAATCTGTCTCCCAGGCTGTCCCAACAACATCCTCAGCCCGCCAGTCATACCTGTGCTCCTGGTGCCATCAAGGCTCAGATGTCGAGTGTAACCATTCCTCACCAACCAGATTAGCTCACCTTCGTCACCTTCGTACAAAACATCAGGTTTCAGGCGGGACAAGGGAGAAGATTACCTGTCGCTTGCTGGACCCGAAGACAGGTTCAGTGTGCAACAAACCAGTGAAACGTGGAAATATACCTAGACACGTGGATACCCACTACCCCATCCAGTACCATTGCCAGTGTTGTTCCAATGGCACGTTTTTTTCACGCCAAGACAGCTTGAAGAAACATATCAAGGATAAGCACACACAAGTACTTCAGGAGTTGTAGAGTATTTCGGACTTACCTTGCTATTGTACCAAACCTTCCGTCAACCATCTTCTCTTGCTTATTTGAAGTTATGCTTCTACGTTTCGCGTCCGTTTCTTCATTTCTGATAAACTAGATTGTGGCCGAATTGCATATTCCTCAGAGCCTATGCTAAAAGAAAAATGCGGAGCGACGTACTTCAAGTTGGCTAGTGTTCAGGTAGACAAATCACAGGAACTATTCAGGTTCATGCAAGCATTCAGATTGAGCGATATGGAGAGCTGGACACTTGGCGCCAACTGATTTGACATTGTTTATATCTGAGTCTTACAAGCACCCTGGGCTACTGCAAGGAGTGCAACCAACTAATATTGATGGCATCAGCAATGATCATGAAGCATGTAAAAAAAAAAAAAAAGATCGCACAGAAGAGCCAGTGAGAGAAAAAACAGATGCTGGGCGATTGGCTTAAATGGTGTACTAACGGCTATATCCGAAAATGGTAACCGAACAGGTTCGTGTACATGATGGCTGATGAGCACGCCATCGCCGTCAAGGCACACATCGACATCGATCATCCTGTGGTACTGTACGTCAGGCCTCCCACTACAGAATCCCAAATGAGGCTTCCACTACTAGGACAGAAATTTTATATATTTCCATACAGCATACCACACTCGGCATTTGGTATCATTTAGTCAATGATTTCTCGCGAGTCAGAATACTCATCACTGGCATGTGGCATGCGATATCCAGTATTTGTTGACACATCGTGCACCTGGATCATTGGCAGAAGTTAAAAAAGATGCCTGGTACGATAGGCAATATATCTCCTAACATCCTAACACTGACAGGTGTGATCGAGATTAAACGCACAGTATCCCGAACCATCGGTCCAGTTGGCAGTTGAAATATGTTCCTTAGTACTAGGCTGAATATCAAGCTTCAAGCCTTCAAGCCTCACGTTCACAATCAAAATGCTAATAACACAGTAACAAGACACTTTGGCCACACGATATTACAGGTGAAATCATCGGTATAACTTTAACCAAGGCCTTCTAATCAAACCAGTGTGTCTACTCCCTGGTGCAAGTTCGATCAAGTGATACTTGTTTTACAGTTCATTCTTGAATCAAGTGGTAGGTCTGATGGAGGTTCGACCGAGTCAGAAAGCCACCAAAGGAAACATTTAGCACATGGATGGACACACCGGTAAGGAATGGATACAATGACGAGGGTTGCTTGATGGCTCACCAATGGAGTCACCATCGAGTTCATGAACGTTTATACGAGAGAAGGTCCACAGAAATACTCATACACACAGTTACATACCCCTTCGGAACTGCGACAGTGCGGAGAGGTTTCATTTTTTGTGGTAATGAAGATCTGGCGGGCACACTAACCTGACCAGATCCTAGTCGATCGGTCGATCGGTCGATCGATCGATACTCAATTCTCGATCATGATCGAGCCTACTAGACAAGGAGATCCGTCCGGATTAGCGAATAAATCGAAGGATAGGATACTTGCATAAATTGAGTGCAACCCAGCGAGAAATTGAAGGACAAACATCATGGCAGAATGCTGCATGGAGCAAAATTTACTTTGGCGTTGAAGTCCTACTTGCTGGAGACGACGCTGCTAACAATGCCAAACAAGTACATACCCAGATTGAACCAGCATGCCGCCAAGCCACGGCAACCTCCGAAACCCCCTCAACTCGCACGAGTTTCGCGAACAGTACTAGTGGCCGATCCAATCGCTCTGGGAGTCCTCGACATGCGCTGCCACGACAGGAAGCCCGGAATATCGTTGGCACTAAGTGACACTTTGAAGGCGAAAAGGCTACTCAAGGCTGCAGCCTACAGCAAGTGTTGGAGGGCTCAACTTACTGTATCATTGGTGTAGATGTTCAAGTTAGTCAGGGTCCGCGATCACTGCGTCCTGTGCCGACCATTGGAATGGAGCGGTGGTCCAGGCCAGGGAGACCCCGAGGAGAGCGCGTAGCCGAGCTCATTGCTGCTTATTGTCCTCCCAGAGCAAGACGTCCCGTCCTGTCATTGACTCACGTTTCATCCTGGTCAGCCTGTCACGCATCACACCTCACAATAATGTCAAATTCGTATCTTTCCTGCGTGCTGTAGATTACAGGCTCCTGAGGTCGCCGTCCCAAGGCAATGGAACCAGTATAGGATGGCGGGCTTATCACCAGCCAATCAAGAAATATATATTATGTTGCTGCATCTGATAGAAGTCAGAATGAACGCAACAACCGTCTCACCCTGACACGGATGTAGCTTGAGAAAATACCATGGCAAAAGGGGTACTATGTGGCACCGTGACAGGAGGGCCGCTCCGAGGGCAATGCAACGAAGATTGGACATCATGGTCGTGTCACGGATCTCCTCAGGCTGGGCAATTTCGAGCTGAGTATTTTTGAAGGGGGGTACTAGACTCTCGGAGGGGTGCTCGAAGATCGTCCCGCTGGAAAGAACGAGTGGAGTTCACAAGTTCTGATCGTCTTTTCACGTAATGACGAGATTTCCTGACCACGAGTGGATGGTAAACCATTTCACTTGGTTTACCGTACTTCGCGACCAAGGTCTATCGGTGCACCGAGGACGAATTGATAGGATGGGGGCTTGGCGTCATGGATGAGCGTGTTTTCTGTGTGCACTCCTCGCAACTCCGGATACTGCCTCGCTTTCCATCAGTGCGATTAGGGTGTCCGATAAGTTCTGAGTGTATATCAACATGCAGTCGGTTCCAGAATGGTGAGTCAAGGATTCGAGTGCGCCGACTCTCCCTCAATGACAATCAGATACTGACGATAACGATGAAGGACGATCGTGTTCGTACATCTAATCCATACATCAAATGTTTCTACGTTTTATGCCACACTTCTCGTGCAAAAAGAGTAAAAATACCAGTCGTTGAATGAACCTACAAGTCATTTAAGTGATTTGGAACCACTCTTGTAGATCCATTATTCACCAGTGTAGCCTTCAAGGTCTGTTTAGTATTGAAGTTGTGTCTGAGACGTAGTAAGTTCAATGACAATGTGATCGGATCAGATGCAATGGAAATAGTCTCAGTACGGGCTGCTTCTGTCATACAGTTGCTAGTAAACAGGCTGACGCCGCTGCTTGTTTGATTAGATGCTCGAACGGTCGTACACCATCCATACTCTCAATTACAATCAGGCAATACACTACCCAAGGTTATGGTTTCTGTCATGCTATAATTGACGGAAGATCGGAATGGGTAAGTACTACGAAACTAACAATTGAATGTTTTGTTGAATACGAATTGCCGTTCCAGTGCCAACAGCTTCTTGAAATTGCTCGATTTGGAAGATCGTACTACTACATAAACTTGTTTTAGTAAGTCAATCTGATTTCATGCTTCGGTAGGTATCGTCGACCCTGCTCAATGCCTTCGTGTCCTGCGCACATTTTTCTAACTGCATCATGTCCTCTCCAGGATGCGGCCTTTGAAGGGAAGGTGCCGGGCTTTCAACGTGAGCCCTCTGTTTTCTAACCCTGCGTATGATGACCTTCTTGGAAGCGGCATGAAACGATTTCAACATTCAATCAGCCTTTCCGATGCTATCCACATTGTAAGTGAGTTCTCCATCCACTTATGGTACATTGATGTACTTTTGTTTCCTTCTATCTATACGATAGCTTCCATCAGTTACTGCCCGGAGATGATATGACCCCGAAAGGTTTCCCATGGTCCTCATATGTTTTGAACGCAAACCAACTGTAGTAAGACACCCCGAGTTGATAATGCTCGCTAAGCTCACCACTTTCTCTACCTTTGCCAGCTCTAGTACCGCGCCCACGACCATTCATGGCGAACAGTAGGTAAATGAAATATTGTATAATCTTCAAAATTCATCCCAGTTTCCCGCAGACAGTCACTGCACGACTTTACGCTACGGAGACAGACTGACATCCCGCTGGGTGTGGGACCTTGGTTTGCCCAGTTTCTGCCCTTCACGTTCGAATGAACGAACATTGGCAACATGACGTCGGATTCACACTCCGTCCAGGACACGGATTTAACAGGTTGCTATCGGGATGATCGCGGAGCCTCTGATCCTCCGGAGATCATGTGGCCGTGTCCATCAACCGAACAGCCGCTTCTCCCCTCCATCGAGCAAAACACTTGCGGTTTCGGTCATTATCACGCGACTCGGACACCTCGCTATCCAAGCACACAAAACAACCGATATATCGCAGAGCTACATACTCTCCTTTCATACCAGCTGTTTATTCCATCTCTGCCTCGTGAGCTCACTCCCGCGACTTCAACAGGCCGTAGTGGATCAGACCCTCCTTTTCGTCTTGTTCTACCCCAGGATTCTAATGCTCCGTCTCGCCGCAGACGAGGCGCCCGTGTGATCGAATACAATGGCTTATGGATTGACGAAGAGGAACTCATTGATTGTATAACTGAATCCAGTGGAAAGATCAGTGTTCTCAAATGCTGCTGGGAGGAAGATCAGGCCACGTGCAACCTCTGGATCACAGGTGACAAGTCCTGCATCCACGTCCATAATCAAGTCCAAAACTGGCATGGAGACAAGCCTGGAGGAGACAAGCTCGAAGTGGATTGTCGTCGGTCTCGCTGCGGCAAGATTATACTGAAATCGGATTCGATCGCGACTCGGAGGCACATCCTCAGCATTCATCTCCGGGAGATGTGGAAGTGCTAGGCCTGCGGGAAATAGATCGCTTGAAATGACGCTTATGGGCAGCATACTTTAAAGTCGACTTTCGAGGAGTGCATGACTGCTGGCGTGTTGGTCCCAAACTCTGCTGCCGTACGTGTAGTCGACGCTCGCACTACTCTAGAGAGTGACGAAAGGCTGAGGTACCCGGACACATGAAAATATCTTGACATGTTCACGACAACGTCGTTCATGTACAGTAGCCACATCTAGGCTACAGTACGCTGCTACTAATTGTGAGTGTAAATATTGAGTTATTACCCATGTTCAACCACGGGGGCACTGGCTGCGCGGCACGGCACGAATGATTTCCATACTGATTTTGAATTCCCATTCAACTTTGATTTGAACCCCCTTAGGCTGGACTTGGCCAGGACAAGAGTAAGTTACAGCCTCGATTGGTGAGTTGTATAGTATGTCTGCACATACTTGACAAAGTCACAAAGTCTCGGTCGTCAAGGTTTATCCTAAATATTAGGATGAACTACGTGCGGTCGGGGATTTGACGTTAAATCCTGACGGTATTGAACTTGACCTCAACGGCTCTGACTTGCCACTACAGAGTGTTCGTATCCGAACAGTAATTTGAAAGGCGGCGCATACCTGCACTGGCATTTGGTCGGTCATTGACAAAGCTAAGTGCCGCAATCGTTCGCATTGCAGGTCAGCTCAACATGTCTCGAGCTCGAGTAGATGTACCAATGCTGGGCTAGCACTAGGCTTCCGGTTATCGATTATTCCTGGAAGCTCTCCCTTGAAGTTTGAAGGTCCTTCTCGCATTACACGTACGGTGGATGGTGAAAAATGTCGAGTCACCTGCCAAGTACTGATTCCTGATTCCTGATCATCGGCCTGATGCCCTCATCGTCTGAACGAACTTGCTTAGCCACATTGTACACTTCAGACTCCTGGGATAAATTTCTTCACGGCACGTTGTGCATTTGTGCGATGTTGGCAGCCTGTGCCACTTCCATGAGTCCCGTCGGCACTGCTTGCGCTAGGCGGTGCATCCTCCAGGTAGAGGAAGGAACAAGGGAAAGCAAGTTCATGCTTCATAAAGTAAGACTACCATACCATCATACATTGGTCCGTAACAAGCCGGGTTGAATAACGAGAAGATACCTAACAGTGAGAGTCTCACACCGACAATCTTGTTCTCCAGGGTTGGGTGGGATGGGCCACCACTCGGTTGGAATTACAATAGTCAGAAGAAGGAGCAGAAGAAGGAGCAAAGGCAGTTTAAACAGCCTGTAGGCTTGTCCGCCTCATCCGTCTCGCCTGGGCTGTGTCGCTGGTCTCGCTGTTCAATCCGCTCGGGACACAGTCGCTGGACAATATTCAACGCTGAGTCTGTTGTATTCAAGAACTTCCGAGTAACCGCGCCTTCAGCGGTCAGTCCCCCCCAGACACCTTCGAGGAGTCTCTTCCTTTCTTCTGCTGATGCTTTCCTCTCGGCGGGGACCAAGTCCCACATGCTCGTGACCAGCAATGTTTTCCGTAGACTCGTATGGCGGGAACAAAACCATCTGATGCTGGCTTCGGGGGAGGGAAGTTTTGACGGATTCATGTCCATGATCTGGTGAAGGTAGACTACCCCAGCAAGCCTGAAGTTGGATGAATAACTTTATAGGCGTTAGATAGGAACGAGAAATGGTCAGGGTAACACGCACCAGGCTGTCACCCAATCAGATAAATCTCTCAATACTTGTTCTTGTGCAGAAGCAAATTCGGAGGGAGGCGTGTCAACCAACACTAGGCGACGGTTTTTGAGCTGGATGATGTGTGGGGTGATAGACTTGGTGTCGATCTCCATGCTGCTAACCCTACTATTCCGCTTCTCTTGATCGGAGAATCCAGTGAGTTGGTGGATGAACTAACCATCATCAGCACAAACAAGACAGATAGTTCAGGTTACTCACAGTGGTCTTCCCGCTGCCCGGTCGTCCTACGACGCTATTTGTCAAGGCTGCTTCAGTGTGATAACTTGAATGGTATTAAACGATACCCACGGAATGACAATGTCGTCTTGGCTTCCTTTGAAATAGTTCTTCCCCATAGGTATTGTACTAGAGTGGACGAGAGAAATGGTCGTCGGCTGAATTCAAGAGGAGGGGCTGTTGACAAGGATGAAAGACGAAAGGAAGTCCAATCGAAGTCTGTGGCACTCTGCAGGTACGTGGACCAACCTAATCGTGCACGCGTAAGACTGAGCGCCACAGCACGAACAGCATGCCGCTGCGTCAGCATGTATCGATTACCAGGTAAGGAGCGAACACGAGTTGGCCTCGAGTTGATCATCTACTGCGAACTTCATTGGGCGAGTATTGAGGAAGTTTTTAGTCAGTTCGGGGGGTGTGGCTTTATTTGGCTGCTCTGTACAAGTTACTCTAGTACTAGGTGTACGGTAGACATATTCCATAACACACTCAGAGGTGGCGTATATTAAGCACTCTAATGAGACCCTCTGCGCGGTCAAAATCTTATACACCCGCCATTCTTTGAGGCCTGACCTGTGTCTAACAGTGAGACAGACGGATGATCCACGCGATGGAAAGCTTGATTGTCCCAACTGCTTCGCGTATTCTTGGGGTCATGCTATTCTCTTCTTTTATCAACATATGCATACATTGATCGATTATTCCACAAGCATAGTTCAAAACCGACTAAGCATTGGACTGAAAGAACACAGTCATGTTTCAGAAAAACCAGTAGTCGAATAAAGGAACACCTGCCTTCATGCCGATGATGCGAGATAACCATTGAAGGACAAGCGACACTAGTGAGGTGTCCCTCTCTCGCACCTCCTCAAATGTCAATCCTATTCTGGTATTCAATGTGTCAAGCTCTGCACGCAACTCTTCCAAACGCGTCTGGTTTCCCTCTGAGGCTGCATCGCCCAAAAGCTGCTGTAGCACCTCCCTTCGCTGTAAAAGGAGCTGCTGTAGTTGCATATACGATGCACTTCTAGCACTTGGTTCGATTGGACGTCTCTCTCGCTCTTGGAGTTCTTCTAGGAGTCGACGCGCATCACTTCCCACGAGCTCGCCTGCGATGTCCTGAGCAGAAGCCTGAGAGCGCTGGTTGTCAAACCGTTTAAAGAGCATGCGAACGTCTCTCCTGCGGACTCGGAATTCATCCTCGAGGAGTTCCTCTCGTATCACTGCTTCTGCCATGTCGACCACCTCGTCCCACATGGTTGTCACCACACATATTTGACGAACGAGCGCACCACTGCATTGCCTCCGAAACCTTTCAATATGTCTCTGCAGAGAACCTTGAATGCGATTATCGGTGATGCGGCGGAGGAAGATTATCCCTAGTTGGATATTATGCTGACAGCTTTGCGGTGATCAGCCATATCAATGTCCAAGATTCCGGATGGTGAATTGGTCACGTACTTGACTTCGAGCCATTTCGCTACCAGCGAGAATATTGTCTCATCAGGCATATTGATATTATCGAGACCCGGGGTGTCAACGAGGACTAGATTTTGACCATCATATTCCACCATGTGAGGAACAACTCCTTGTGTGCCTGGTCTCAAGGTTGCAGAACCACTGTCCCCGGATGCTCCAAGGGAATGGATGAACTGACGTTCCTCGAAATAAGAAATGAATGTCAACGGGCTGAGAGCTTACGTTCGTTTTTCCTGAACCCGTAGGCCCCATGACCCTGTTGTTATCTGATCAGTTTGTTGGATTATAATGTCGGATGAACGATACATACGCAAAGATCATACCACTCAACCTATCGGCAGCACTGAGATTCGAAGCGTCGGGGTGATCTATCTCATCATGTCACATTATCCAGAGTCAGATGGCTATGTGGTACTCACCCCGAATAAGTTCATCTATCGTTTCCCAGGCAGAAGGGCGCTCAATCTCAAACCGCCTGACAAGCGCATGACGGTATTTCCTCTGAAATTCTCTCCCCAAAATGCCCTCTCGAACCTCTGCCTCTGCTGCATCGTAGACCTCACCCCACATGGTGGTCACAAGACCTACTGGATATATAACAATGCTCTCGCATTTCATGCGGAGCAATTCGATGTGTAAATGCGGAGAGACTCGCATATGGTTGTCCATGATAGACCGAACGTAAATGATTGCTACGCGGGCTTCGGACCTGTATCTTTACATGTGTCAGATCATCGAAAGTGATTCTTACGGAATTCAACATACCTCGTTTCCATCCATTTGGCTATGAGTGTGAATACCACTTCGTCGGGATAATTCAGGTTATTGAGACCAGGAGTATCGACAAAGACTAGACGTCGACCATCACGTTCTACCGAGTGAGGAGTCATGTTGCGGGTACCACCTCGCAAGGAGGGTGACTCGGAGTCGGAACCACGGTCTGGCGACACTCCAAGTGAATTGATGAACTGATTTTTTTTAGCAAGAGCATTATATGTGAACAGCCCCGCTCACCTTGGTCTTTCCCGACCCCGTCGGTCCCATCAGCCTATCGTTAGACTCTAGTCAGCATCATCATGTCGGACGATGACATTGAAGTGATACATGCACGAATACCATTTTCTTCGGCTTATTATCAATGGTGTTCGAAGCGATTGCATCGTTAGGATGGTCTGACTTAGCATCAAGAGACGAAGAAGCAAATGAGAGGGATCGACGGCGCTCACCGCGACCTCGGGCAAGTTCTCGCGCTATATCCCATGCAGAATCCCGTTGGTTATCGAGCCGTTTAACAAGTGCACCAGGATTCTTCTTCTGAAATTCATCCTTGAGAAGCCCTTCTCGACCCAGCGCGACCGTTTCATCATGCACCTCATTCCACATCGTAGTCACGAGACATGCTTGGCGTACGACCACGCTGTTGCATTGCCTACGGAGCGCTTCGATATGAGCATGCGGGGACCCTTTCACGCGATTGTCGGTGATGGGTTGAAGGCATAGGATCCCCAAGTCGACCTTGCCAGTGGGTCCATATCTACGAAATTCCTGAGTGGTTTTCCAAATGACGAACAATAACGTACCTATTTTCTATCCATCTTGCTATCTGCGAGAATACCTCATCATCGGGAAGGTTGATACTGTCGAGTCCCGGTGTGTCGACAAAGACCAGATGTCGGCCATCACATTCTACTTCGTAAGGAATGACGGTATGCGTATCAGCCCTCATGGAGGTCAAACCAACTTCAGCATTTTGAGTTAATGCATTTATAAACTGATGACTCTAGTTAGCTTATGGAAACAGGAACGAGCCGAGAAGACTTCAGCTTACGCTCGTCTTCCCTGATCCCGTCGGTCCTATAACGCTGTCGAACGAAGCATTGATCAGTAAATCGGATGAGCAAGCAGAATACAAGTGCACACATGAATATCATATACCACTGAGCTATGATGGTGTCTGCCGGTCGAACTTGAAGCTTGAAGCGTTAAAGGAAGGCGCGCACCCTATCACAGATTATTACCAGTATGGGCGAACGTGGTGAACGGAAGTTGAAGGCGAGTGCCTTCCTTGGTTCGACAGGATCTCGATCATTGGTTCCATGGAATCTACGTACGGATGTCTAGGTCTCGAGACAAGTCGCTCACGCACGCCTTAGTTTCCCGTAGACAGACCCTAGAGTAGGAAGACAGTCGTTTCTACTCTTCTCTCACGCCTCTGAACCGAGAAAAAAGGTACAGTACATATGCTCATAATGCATAACAAAATCTAACCTAACCCTAACCCTAACCTGTAACTACAGCGGTGGCGGCCAGCGATAAATTGAACTTGACGGCTTTCTATAAAAACGAACATTCGATAAGAAACCCGTAGAAATGACTCAAGTGAGGCGGACTCGGAGGAATAAACATACCCCGCGAGATTTCCGTCCAAACAACCAGAGGGGAATCCGCCTAGAGAGAGGAATCTTCATCTCTTCTATCTCTTCGAACGTCTTCTGTAACTGCTCGTTAATTTTCTCGTATTCTTCTTGCAGACTCTTTGCCAGAGCTGGGTCGTTTTGATTCCTTGTTTCGTCCGCGAGCTCCTTGAGGGTCTGCTTCTGCTCCACCAGGAGTTGCTGGAAGCGGGAGTATAGAACCTTGCCCGCTTCCGCCTCATTACGACGTTTTCCTTGTACCACAAGTCCTTCCTGAAGAAGCAACCCGTCACTGGCATCGTCTATCCCGCGAGCTAGCAAATCTTCCATGATGCCCTTGCAGAAGCAGGTGTATTATCGAACCGTTTGATAACCGCGCCTTCACTTATAAGATCTTTCCAGATGTCATCTATGAGCTCTTTCTCCCTTTGTTGGACGACCACCCAGTCCCATACCCTATCCCACATAGTCGTGACGAGACAAGTTCTATGCAAAGGTAAGTCGCCACAGAGTCGACCAAACATCTGAAGGTTCTTGTAAACAGACCCAGATATACGGTTGTCCGTAATTCGGTGGAGATAGGCTATACCAGCAGGTCTGAGAATGTCTCTACCCGGATACCTTCGTACACGTTAGGTGTGGGAGCTCAAAAGATGTAGATCACGACGTACCTCTGCGTGAGCCAGTTGGCGATTACCATCAAAACCTCGAAATCTGATCGATAGCCATCATCAAGCCCAGGTGTGTCCACCAATACAATACGGAGACCATGGCGATGGATCACGTATGGGGTGACGTCCTTGGTGTGGGACTTAAGGCTACGCGCGTTGGGGGTCTCTCCCTGCCCAGTGTGGTTGATGAACTGGCCATCTCTGACATTAATATTTGACATCCAGAAAACTATGGACCACTTACATTACTCTTCTCAGCACCCGTTGGGCCTATGATACTATTGTGAAGATGCTTCAGTTGTGGTTATCACCGGACTACAACTACTCACATAATGATGAAGTCGTTCGGATCCGGCTTGAAGCTACTTCTGACCATCTTGAGCATTGAAAGAATTGTTGACATTTTGTTGTTGGTGGTTAAACAGGTGGAACGGTGTCTCCAGGCTAGGTTGTGCTCCCTAAAATGTGGGATTTGGTGTACCGATCATACGAAAGTTGAGACGTGTGTCCATACAGCTTGTGAGGTATAGAGGGGCTGTTCACGGGGTTAAATGAAATTGGTTCATTCGAGCCAGTTTTCAGCCATCCTGGATGCAGTGAGCGAGGGCGTGCCCTATGCGTGCGTGCGGACGCCTGCGACGATGAGGGCAGCGGTACATATATATTCCCACGGGTCAGAAATTCCTCCGACAGGCTTCCTGTCCTTGGTAATCTTCTGTAGAAGCTCCAATTGCTTCGCGACTAGCTCCTCGAGCTGAATAAATAGGTGAATCTCAGCAGCCATTTCTTTGACCGCCGTTTTCTCCTTGCCCATTTCTTGTTGAAGTTGCAGGACCCTGCGCTCGTCCTCCTTCAGAATGATATCTTGAATAAGCCTCTTCGAATCGTCGTTGCTACTCCTGCATTCATACATATTGGCTCCCTGTGTGAGCATCATATTCCAGTACTCCGCCTTTAGCGCTTCCAGCCTCCTCTTGCCGATATCGAGGGTAACCTCATCCCACATCGTTGTAGTAAGGTATACGTTGTCTAGCGCATCCTTTCCGCACGGTCCTCGAAATACGGGGAGATTCTTCGCAGGTGTACCAACCATGCGGCTGTCTGTTGGAGGATGAAGATACAAAATTCCAGAAAGAAGTTTGTTTTTGCCGTAACTAGAAGAACGAGAACGAACATGAGAAACATCTACTGGTGAAGATCATGCATCACCTCGGGTTAAGCCACTTGGAAATTATGGTCGTGATGTTGAGATCGGATTTATATTTGTCGTCAAATCCCAGCGTATCCACCAGAACCACGTATCGACTACTCTCCTTATCCTAAAATTTAATAGCGTGGACCTCGCTTGTGAATGATTGGCCAATGGCCTTCTGGTCAATTCCACTTGCGGAGCTTATGAACTGCGAGCATGTAAGCAAACGACCTCCACTATACGTTGTTCGTCTCACCGCGCTCTTTCCAGCACCCGTTGGACCCATGACACTGGGTAGAATTAGGTTAGCCATTTCGTTGGTTGAGACTATATTACTTACACTATCACGACATCGTCTTCCTCCAGTTCCTCTATATCGGCCTCTGTAGTAGGTTCTTCTGCTTCCTGAGGAGGTCCCTTCCCTGCATGGTCCGTGTCCCCATTGGCCTGAGAGTCTGTTACAGACCCTACGATCGACTGAGGAGCTTTGTCATTCATCTTGCCCAGTTGCTCCTTGTCACACTCCCCTTCCGGGTCCGAAAGAGTGCCCTCAGACCCTCTCCCTCCAGAATTTGTCGGGTCTACAACACTTGGTATACTTAGTTGGTCATTTCATCGTGTAAGACGAGAACCTACCTTATCAGGACTTCGTCTTGGCCCACCTCCTGCGTGCTTATCTCTGCTGGAGGTTCTTCTGCTCCCTGACGAGGTTGCTGACCTGTCCCTGCCTTGTCCACGCCAGCCTGGCATTGTCCCCCCGTATTGGATTGGATCAACGCGTTTGGCTCTATAGTCACGGAAGCCGTCGCACGAGATTTGCTATCCATCTTTATTTGTCCTTGGGCTTTGTCAGACTGCTTTGCGCTCAGCTGAGAGTTTGCATCCGAATCATTTCCACCATCCTCTTCAGCATTCTGGAGTGGAGCCACAGAAGGTTTCATAGTCTCAGGGTTCTGCGTCGCAGGATATGACTGAACCGGAACGTCCCACTTCGTAGATGGCATCCGAGACGAAGACCTCGGTATCGTATTGGGATTCCGATGCTTATGGTTCCGCGCGTCATAGAGGGGTTCTGGTTCGGGGCAGCAGCATCGAGACGATCTATCTCATCATGTCACATTGTCTAAAGTCTGAAGGCTATGTGGTACTCACCTCGAATAAGTTCATCTATTGTTTCCCACTGGGTAGAAGGGCACTCATTCTCAAACCGCCTAACGAGCGCGTGATGATTTTTCTTCTGAAATTCCTTCCTCAGGATCCCCTCTCGAACCTCTGCCTCTGCTGTATTGTAGATCTCGTCACAAGACCTACTGGTTGTATAACCATACTCTCGCATTTCTTGCGGAGCATTTCAATGTGTAAATACGGAGAGACTCGCATATGGTTGTCCATGATTGACCGGACGTAAATGATTGCTACGTGGGCTTCGGACCCATACCTTTGCATACATCAGATCATCGCAAGTGATCCCCACGGAATTCAACATACCTCATTTCTATCTATTTTGCTATGAGTGTGAATACCACCTCATCGGGATAATTCAGGTTATTGAGGCCAGGAGTATCAACAAGGACTAGATGTCGACGATCATGTTCTACCGAGTGAGGAGTCATGTTGTGGGTGCCACCTCGCAACGAGGCCGACTCGGAACCACAGTCCTGCGACACTCCAAGCGAATTGATGAACTAATTTTTTTCAGCGAGAGCATTGTATGTGAACAGAATCCTGACTCACCTTGGTCTTTCCCGACCCCGTCGGTCCCATCAACCTGTCGTCAGATTCTAGTCAGCATCATCATGTTGGACGATTACGTTGAAGTGATACATGCACGAATATCATTTCTTCTTTCAGCGCATTATCAATGGTTTTCGAAGCTATTGCGTCGTTAGGATGGTTGCGGTCTGATACAGCAACATCAAGCAACAGGAGAGTGAATAAGAGATATCGAGTCTGGGCGGCACCTCGGGCGAGTTCCCGCGGCATATCCCACGCGGAATCCTGTTGGTTGTCAAACCGTTTCACGAGCGCTCTATGATTCTTCTTCTGAAATTCATCCTTGAGGAACCTTTCTCGGCCCAGCGCGACCGTTTTATTATACACCTCATTCCACATCGTAGTCACGAGACATACTTGGCGCACAACCACGCCGTTGCATTGTCTACGGAGCACTTCGATATGAGCATGCGGGGACCTTCTCACGCGATTGTCAGTGATGGGTTGAAAGTATAAGATCCCCAAGTCGACCTTTGCAGTGGATCCATATCTACGAGGTCCCTGTGAGTTATTTTTCAAACGAAGAACAATAGCGTACCTATTTTCTATCCACTTTGCTATCAGTGAGAATATTTCATCATCGGGAAGATCGATGCTGTCGAGTCCCGGTGTGTCGACAAAGATCAGACGTTGGCCATCGCACTCCAGTTCGTAAGGAATAGTGGTGTTCGTATCAGCCCTTAAGGAGGCTGAACCACTACCATCTCCACGATTTTGAGTCAATGCATTTATAAACTGACGCCGATTCGAGTCAGCTTATGGACACAGGAACGACTCAGAGGGAAGAAGGCTTCAACCTACGCTTGTCTTCCCTGATCCCGTAGGCCCTATAATTCTTTCGAAAGAAGCATCAGTCAGTGCATCGGACGAGCAGGTAGCATGTCAGTGCACACATGAATATCATACTAGTCACTAGTCGCCACTAGTGACTGCGGGTCGTAGTGTTGAAGGAAGGGCGTTGGCCGAGGACAGATTATCCAACCACAGGTTCTGTGTATGAACGTAGTGAATCGAAGTTGAAGGCCAGTGCCCTCTTTGTAATGGATCGACTAGCATCCCAAATAACACTAGGATCTCAATCATTAATTTGTGTCGAAACCGTGACACACTGATGTGTGCATCTTGAGACAAGTCGCTTATGTCTCTAGACCGAGAAAAAAGGTATATACCGTGTTAAGAGTCTATTAGACCAAACAGAGACAAGCAACGCTCGGCCTTGGTAATACTGACTCATGAGATCAGTAATCAATTGCCGCAGCTACCTCCTAAGAAGAGGAGGTGATTACACTAGCTATTGAGTAGTAGAATATAAAAGACCAGCCACCATAGGGGACAGAGGCAAGAGAGCTACCCATACGCTCTGTCCCCGCCTCACTCTCGTCTGATTCCTTCGTCTGATCTCCTCTCGCGTTGAGACTTCCCACGCTCACACGATTAACCGCTCAACGCTCGTACGTCAACATACCGTGACCGAGCTCCATATGCGACAAATTAATATCAACCCGCTGACCAGTAGCTACAACGGTTGTGGTCAACGATATATAAACAAGATGTATGAGTAGGGCATAGGGTGTAGTGAAGTAGTGATGTCCAACAGTAAGTACTACGCAGGACACGGGCCACTGACCCTCCTATTGTTGATCGATCTTGACGGCTTGCTACAAAAACGAGTGAGGTATAAGACATACGTAGAAGTGAGGCGGGAGAGCAAACATACCCCACGAGATTTTCGTCCGAACAACCAGAGGTGAATCCGCCTAGAGAGGGGAATCTTCATCTCTTTCATCTCCTCGAATGTCTTCTGTAACTGCCCGTTAATTTTCTCGCATTCTTCTTGCAGACTCTTGGCCAGAGCTGGGTCGTTTTGATTCCTTGCTTCGTCCGCGAGTTCTTTGAGGGTCTTCCTCTGCTCTTCGAGGAGTCGCTGGCAGCGGGAATATAGAACCTTGGCTGCCTCCGTCTCGTTGAGACGTTTGCCTTGTTCCACGATTTCTTCCTGAAGAAGCAACTCGCCACCGTCATTCCCGTGAGCTAGTAGATCATCCATGATGTCCTTTGCAGAAGCAGGTGTATTATCAAACCGTTTGACGACCGCGCCTTCACTTATGAGTTGCTCCCAGAAGTCTCTTTTGAGCTCTTCCAGCCTTTGTTGGGCCGCTTTGGCGGCCACCTGGTCTCTTGCCGTGTCCCACATGGTGGTGACTAGACAAGTTCTACGTAAAGGTACGTCGCCACAGAGTCGACCAAACATCTGAAGGTTCTTGTAAACAGAACCAGACATGCGCTTGTCGGTGATTCGGTGAAGATATGCTATACCGGCAGCTCTGGGCGTCTTTTCACCTGAATACCTTTATATGCGTTAGATGCAAGAGCTTGAAGTATGTAGATCGCGACATACTTCTGCGTGAGCCAGTTAGCGATTACTCTCAAAATCTCTGGGTCTGACCGATAGGTATCGTCGAATCCAGGCGTATCCACCAATACAATACGGTAGCCATTGGGATGTTGCATAATGTATGGGGTGACTTCTTGGGTGTCGGACCTCAGATTACGCGCGTTGCGCGTCTCTCCCTGCCCGGTGAGACGATTGATAAACTGGCCAACTCTGAAATGAGGATTTGGCGTCGAGAAACCCACGGACCACCCACATTACTCTTCCCAGCACCCGTTGGGCCCATGATACTATGGTGAAGATGCTTCAGTTGCGTAGTTATCACTACAACCACGACTACTCACATAATGATGAAATCGTTCGGATCCGGCTTGAAGCCACCTCTGAACATCTGGAGCATTGGAAAAATTTGCGTTGGTGGTTAGACAAGGTGGAATGGTACCTTCGAGCTATCCAAAGCGGTACAATATAGGCCTCGCGTGCTTGCTCGGCCCCCTAGCATCCTTCACAGCATGCGGATTCATGATCTGGGTTGTATTCTAAAACGTGTGAGACTTGGTGTGCCAATCGTAAAACGCGTGCCTGTGCAGCTTGCGAGATATCACTTTTTCAGCGGTATCCTCGAACACGCCTGGAGGGGCTGGGCACGGGGTTGAATGAAATTGGTTCATTTGAGCCGCCTTTCATCGATTTCGGCTGGGAAGATACATACATCGATCTGGGGCCCACGGCGGCAGCCGAATGGTCATGGTATTCATGCCAATCAGATTGGGGCTCATCAGGCCTCAGGCCTCAGGGACAAATGCTTGTTCAACAGACACGACTTTCTCACGCTAGCTGCCACGCCACGCGACGAAGTTGGCGCCAACAACATTGCCTTCGAGTCGTGGCCGCCCTCCACCCTACCACTCTTGAGAGAAAGTTGAGCGTGCATTACACGGAGGTGCCTTCTACCTCATTTATGACAAGTTCTGTTTTTATTGTCCAGTAAGTTCGCTGTGGGATCGGGAACCAAGATGTGACCACTGTACTATTCACCACTGCTTCGACAGTTTGCCTGATCACATAGGGCTTATGAAGTGCTGGAATCGGTTCATATGGCTCACGTAGTGATCAATGGTGCCTCATGCGGAAGAATCTCATCGAACTTGTATAGCTTTCAGTCGCATATTCTCTGCGAACTAGGGAAAGTAAACCCCTTCCGATGGCGTCGTTCTTTCATTATTGGAAGCCCCTGGATCAAACGCGGCTTGGCCCGAATCAGGATGGTGCGGTAGTACATGCTATCTTCGCATGTAACTGATAATGAAACTTCTGCAATGGAAGCGGAGGCATTAGTCCATCTACGTCATAGGGTGGGGACGCAATAAGGTGGACCTGAGAATCTCAGGCGGAGCAAGGTGG
The DNA here is from genome assembly GCA_038090015.1 of Leccinellum albellum. Taxonomy (NCBI): domain Eukaryota; kingdom Fungi; phylum Basidiomycota; class Agaricomycetes; order Boletales; family Boletaceae; genus Leccinellum; species Leccinellum albellum. The sequence continues at coordinate 37,760 of JBBPLX010000057.1, forward strand.
AGGACTAAATCTGGCTTTAGGGTGCGTGGTGGTCACATTGCGCTAAAAGATGATCGAAGATACATATGTATCCAGGATGTGGACAGAGTTTTCCTCACTGGCAGTGGCAGCACAGCCTTACGCCGTATGCATGATTGGTCGCACTTTGATTAGTAGAACTTGGAGTACTAGAATTCGGATGTCGAGGTTTCACGCTCAAACCGGTCTTCTTGAATATCTTTAGCCTAACCGGGTTGACACGCTGATATGCACTCGCTCGATCTCCACAGGGTTCATACTCCTTAACATCATTCACATGTTTCGTGTTCGAACGCGCTTAACAGATAAGGTGTTATTCTGGCGCAGCTTTCGGTCCCATTTGAGGAATATTAATCGGCTATGAAACGACCGACTTCGTTTGGCGTGCGTTGCTCATGAATAGTCAAGCGCCAAGCGCTTGAACTTAACCTTGAGTTCTCAGATTGCATTTCAGCGCTTACGGAGTAGTCGCCGGACAGACCGTTATTACTCCTTTGTTCCGCAGACGTCGCCACCAAATATCCTTTCCCCATCTCCCCTCCGAACTAGAACCAGAACATGGCTTCTGGCCGGACCCGCTCCCCTCTGTCAAAAAATGCCTATCACGCTGGCTCCATCGACAGGGATGACATTGTAATCGCGTACGTATTTCCAGATTTACGCCCAATTTTGCTTACAATCCAATCCATCAGTGTGATGGGACCCACAGGAGTGGGCAAAAGTTCAGTGAGTCATTTTAAAAAGCATCCTACGTTTCAACAAGACTGACAGGTTCACAGTTCGTGAATAAAGTGACTGGAAGGATGGAAGCTGAGATAGGCAACGGCTTGAGATCTAAGACACAGAAGGTACAGCCTGTTCGGTGTCGACATCCTGACGGTCATCGGGATATTGTCTTGGTCGACACCCCCGGATTCGACGACACACATCTTTCTGACTCTCATATCTTGAGGATCATAGCCGAGTGGATGAAGAAAACGTGAGTGCATCCTAGAGTTACGAGTGAGATTTGATCTGACTCCACACTTACAGCTATCAGAACAAGAACAAGCTCTCTGGTCTTCTTTATCTTCACCGCATCTCGGACGGCAGAATGGCAGGAACGTCCAGGAGAAGTTTAGCCGTATTCAAGGACTTGTGTGGCGCTGAGAACATGAGGAACGTTGTTCTCGTCACGACGATGTGGGACGAGGTTGAAGACACATCGGTTGGCGAAATGAGGGAAAAGCAACTGATATCCAACTTCTGGCAGGATATGATATCCCTCGGTTCGCGCACCTGCCGTTTTCACAGTACCTCGGAGTCAGCTTGGGAGATCATCAACCGCTTAGACCTGAAACCACCCCGCCCCATGCTCACGCCACTGAAGATTCAAAAGGAAATGGTCGACCACCATGTGCCATTTCAGAATACCACGGCGGCGACTACGTTACTCCAATCCCTTGTAGCAGATTTTAAGAAGGTCTGGGTAAAGTTGCTTGTCGGTGCTCATCAAGCAGCTAGCCCAAGGAAAACCTTCGAAAATCGTTCATTCCGTCCCCTCCGCAGAAGCTCCACTCATAAGTCGACTTCATCCACAAGCTCTCTATCTGCGGTTTCGAGCCGCTCGACAGATACGTTAAGCACCGTCTCTTCTGAACGTGGGCCATCTCTGGATTGGAGCAACTTTATGCGCTGCTATCCTAATGGTCGCCGGAATGCACTCCAGACGATGGTCTCTGGGCTGAGGCAAGTCATGCCGATTGCGGAACTTATATCTAACACTGTGCTCCGAAAATCGATTACAACTGTCTTGCATATTGCTCAGCACATCGAGGTCAGTGCTCTATTTTCGACGCTTGGCGCTATTTTAAGTGACTTATAGAGGATGGGCGGGGGTGGCACGCACCATGCAATCAGTCATGTGTTGGAGAGTTCTGGATGGCTACTTCAAGGGATAGTACAATATGCAGCGCAATCTAAGTTGTCCAAAGACATGAAAAAATCATTGGTGTCTTTTCAAGAGTACGTCAACTCGAATGACGGCCACGAGGTTAATGCTAATATAATCCCAATGACTTTAGTAGCCTCGTCGGTCTCCAAAAACTCGTCATGGACATTACGAAGAGAAATCCTACTGCGCCGTTCTTCCTGCAAGATGAGTATATCGCAGTGCTCACGGTGTGCATCGCTTCGATCAAGGAACTCTACGATAAACCCAACGTATGATTATCTTCAAAAATAAAACATGCTTGACTCTCGCTGACTGTGTATCAAGCTTAAACTCTCGATCGATAATCCTTATGTGATTGCGTGTCTTGACAATCAGCTGAATGCACTGCGTGATATTTCAGCACCGGTACGCCCATTGCTCTATGTGACCGGAACGTTTACTTACTTTGGTTGCAGAATAAATGTGAATGTGGGATATCGGTCGTCCCTGAAGAAGAATGAGGAGATAACAGACCACACCCAACGATCGTGATTTGATGCCTGTATTTGCGTGCAGTCCATTGACTGGACTGGTGATAATAGCCTGGTATCATCCCATGTTCCGAACTCGAACTATCATCTCTTGGCTCACAAGTGCCGGTCATTATAGCATGTACTTCTAACAGGCATCTATTATCCCTATAATTTACTCAAGCAATTCGTTACATAACTTACAATACCATCGACCTGTATTCCGACACATTGTAAACCTCCGACCAGTAGGAACTATTGCATTTACCAACGACTCAGTGATGATCGATCATTACCAAGTAAGAGATTGAAAAAAGAAAAGTTGGGAAAGATGCCATCCAGAGTCTATGCGCGAGTAGCTCGACCCTTTTCTCTCGTTCTCTACGGCCTTGTCCCTCTCAGCTGAGCTGCGAGTACCGTTCCGATGAATAGTCTGTATAACAATCAACATCGTGTTCGCCAATCCGACTCACTCCTGCATAGTCTTGAGTGCGAAATAAATAAAAATTATATTGGTTAGGCCGCACTAGTCCTCAGCAGCACTCCGCGGCCCGAGCCTTCACTTCTAATTCTACCTAGAAAGCTCCCGGTACATCGAAGTACATCGCATGCACCCGACCCCTGCAGGCCCCGCTATGCCGTTCTCATCGTCAAGGACGGAGATTACAATATCACGACGTCATCTGAATGCGAGGTGGGCAGAGGGTTCTCGGGGAGAGCATCCACTCACTCAGCAAGTTACCTGGATGACGTGTTAGGGTGCATGATATGCAATGCAACTTACTCACCGCAGCCCCACACCAAGTGATACTAGGGCAATGTCAAGATGTGACAAGCCGCCCGAGAAGCAAGGCATGTGTTCCTCCGTGGGTCTATACCCGTCGATTCCTTCGTAGGCTGTGTATCACGATCGATAATCAGATATCAGTCATCCTGCTGGCTGGAACGTTCCAAGGCCCTAATTGGTATGCCATTATGAACCCTCAGTACACGTTGTAGCGCTAAAGTGGCTCTTCCAGGGCCACACCGCACCTTCGCTGCCCCCTGCAAATATCGGAACTTTTTGGCAGTGTTGAGTGCCGATTGGCAGATCTGGGTCAGCAGGTTGCAGCCTGAGATGAAGAACACGCCTGTGGAATCATGATCCATCCCCCCACTGTGAGCGGTAGGCATTGGATCATTTCCGTCGCGTTTAGCGCTAGTCGATTCACCATCAATGAAGGCAGAGTTGACATATCATCGATATCACGATTAAACACATTCCCTTGTTCTGGTCTCCTGAGACGTTCGTATTCGTCGCGCTGTTATACCAGAATGGGTGCCTGAGAGTACGATGAGCAAGCAGTCATGGAATACAGTAACATCGTACGTGTTCCTTTATCTCTACAAGAACTTCAGACAAGGACCAGTCCATGTGATCACACGCTGCACACTTCTCTGAAGTTCTTTGCGTACCCCTCTTTGAGTCGCATGTAGCCCGCATAGACCTTGTACCGGGTAGCCGAAGGGTCGCACCGTGCCAGAGGAGTATAGCTGGGCTGGCAGGCTCCATGCAGGGTGTTGCCAAGTTAGGCTTAGTTTAGTAGCGTAGCCGAGCTTAGTCGGTCCCTTGTTCCTTCTCTCTGTAGAGCGCCGTCGTGTGCGGGGGCCATTCCCTCTATTCCTCTCCTGCCTGGTCCTACCTCCATGAAAGTCTTTCCGCCCTTTTGTACCCTGTCGACCATGGCTATTGTCGGGCTCAAACCAACTATTGCGTCAGCGGCGTGGAGTTGTGGCTGCCAGATGCATGTTCAGGGGTAGTAGCAGGGACGAAAGCATCGCAACTAGCGACTGCACCGCGGTGCATGCTCTCTGTGACGGATTCCAGCTACTTCAGTCTCTTCTAGACCCCTTCGCGAGCACGCCGCCCTTCTTCGGTCTCTGCCCTCAGTACAGCTTATCGTTGGTTAGCACGCTCGATGCCTCCAACACTGACAATGTTTTGCCTCTCTCCTCCATGACAGTTATAAGCCTCTTCAAGCCAGAGACTTCGGCTGTGAATACAGCCTCTCGTTAAGCAAGGTGTCCCTACAAGTCCGGTATCTTGGTGAATGCCTGAGCGAGCTGCTGCATCAATGCAGCTTGTGAAAATTGAATGGCTCTGAGAGAGCATGCTTTTGCGTTAAAGAATCGTTGTATGCTGCTTACAATTAGACGAATTCAGCATGCTTGATGCGCTGGTGGTTTGCATACTCTTTTGGCGACGAAGTTGGTGTTGGCGCGCTCGTTTTCAGACTGGGCAAGAGCGAGTCTTTGAGAGAGGGTCTTCAGCGTGAAGTAATAATGACAGGGGGTTGGTTGGAGGACGGGGAGTGGACAAGAGAGATTGCTTTGGTCGATGTCTCTGTTGAGCGGAGCTCGTGGACCTGAGTCTCGAGGTGATCTTGACGGGCCCCACGAAGGCTTGACCGTAGGTTTTGGATTTGGTCCGTGGCACAAAGGTCACGCTTCCAAGTCCTTGTTCGACACGACCAAAAGGAGAGGATGAGAAGTTGGGGTGCGAGAAATGGGTATGAATATACACCAAGCTGATCCTGCTCCTGCTTTGTAGTGCACGAATTTGGAAGAGTGCTGTTGGGAGGAACGTACCACGATGAGTAGGAGGGACGGTGGGGGAGCGAACAAAGAGTTGGGGGATGAGGTCTTGGCATGTGGGATGAGCGAATCGGGACGAGCAACAGGTGGAGGAATCCGGAAGACGTGAGAGTGACGTGCATCCAATGTGCAGGTCGACTAGCGAGATGACGCGGGCGAGCACAGCGGGAAGGAAGTATCGAAGGGCCTGAATTCCAAGTGATACAGCGAGCAGGGAAATCGAAGAACGGATCAAGGGAGGCCTGCCAAGAGGCGACATGTGTTGCACATCCACTCGCGGAGCCCATAAACTGAGCGATGCGATTTACATTAAAAAATACCTACAATTCATGGTTGTTTCGCCGTGCTTAAGTTGCCGAGGTCTGTTGGATCGACGTTTGGGACATCAAGTCAAGTATTTCACTGTCGAAATCCAGATCACCTACCCTATGATGATATCAGGTCTTCTATGAGTGCTATCGCAGAGGGAGTCTTCAGCTACCGTGACCTGAAGAGACGCTTCAGGCAACATTGTGGATTCTTCATCGGCCGCTGCTTTCCAGCAGAGGTCTCCCTAAGCTCTTTCTTCAGCTCCACCATCTCTCGTTGAATCCGCAACGTTTTTCTTTCTCCCTTCTGGAGAAGAATACGTCGAATAAGCACCTCCGGTAAATTATCATCACTCCTACAACGAGCTATCTGCGCCCCCAGACCAATCATTGTCTTCCAACAGTCCCTGCGGAGCTGATCCAACCTCACCTGGCCGACATCCGCATCAACTTCATCCCACATCGTTGTAATGAAGAAGACCTTTCCTAGAGCGTGCTCTCCGCATAGATCTTGGAACATTCGGAGGTTTCTCAGCGGTGCACTAGCCATGCAGTTATCCGTTATCCAATGAAAATATAAAATCCCAGAGAGAAGTATATTCTTCTTGTAGCTGCAAGAACCCGGATTAGAAATGCGAACTAGCGAACATTACGCATTACCTAGAATTGAGCCACTCAGAAATCATGCGCAATACATTCGTGTCTGATTCGAAAGCGCTATCAATGCCCGGTGTATCCACAAGCACTACATGCCGCCTGCTCTCTTTTTCCCAGAATCTGATAGCGACGACACTTCTTGTACACGATTTCAACCCATGGCCGACAGCATGGGTCTTAAGTCCACTTGCAAAGCGTACGAACTGAGGGACATGAGTAAGGAAACTTCCAATGCATGATGTTTGTCTCACCGTGCTCTTGCCGGAGCCCGTTGGGCTCATGACGCTGATGGAATTGAGTTAGGACATCTCGCTAGGGAAGACAACATCACATACGCTATCACAACATCGTCTAGCTCCAGCTCCTCTATACTCACCTCCACAGGACGTTTTTCTGCTTCCTGAGGTCGTTCACCCGCCCCTGTGTTAATAGCTGACGGGGACTGTGGCCATACTTCCAAGCCGTCTGGCTGGAGTGACCGAGATACCATTAATCCTATTGCAGACCCCGTTCAGCTTCAAGTGAGAACGGTCGTTATCTGTTCCAGCGGTTCTTTGGGTATTATCAAGATGCTAGTATCCAGTGGACTTGGACCTAGTGTTCTGAGTTGTGGACAATTTCTGAGTCGGAGAGTTCTGCAGCGCAGGTGTCGGGGATGGATTACATTTGGTGCGGCGTAAGTGTCGGGGTTAGAATGTGTTAGAGTCCATTAGTAGGACCGATTAGGCAAGCTACACGTGACTCGATACATCATGATAAGTCATCTACTCCTCGAGGAGAGAAACCCCTCGAGGAGAAGATCAGTCATCCAGAATATATTGATTACCTTAGCAATAGAGTAGTAGCATATAGAGGAGACCCACAAACCATAGGGGACAGAGGCAAGAGAGCTACCCATACGCTCTGTCCCTCGTCAGATTTCTCACCGCGTTGAGATTTCCCACGCTCACACACTTAACCGCTCACTGGCAACGCTCGCGCTCCAACAGTATGTTTTGTTCGTCGACACTTTCCCTGCCCCGTAGTGAACACCATAGTAAACCCTACACCGGAAGCCATAACATATTCACCTATTTCGTTCGATCCTTTCCATTACTATCAAACATGGAATCACAATGAGCCAGTATTTACTTAAAAAGCTCTGCCACGACGCTCCATGCTACCTCAGGTTCTCCCTGGAAAAGCTCTTGATGCATCGAAGCTTTCCTACCCTGTTTGTGCAGTTCTTCTAGCTGGGCACCAAGTTTAGTTGTGCGCTCCGTGATCTTAGATAAGGAAACGACGCTCGATGTCTTGTCATAGCTTCTGACAATGAGAAGTCGCTCCGGGGCGTGGCTACCTCCAATTCTAAGAGCATCAAAAAATTCTTTAACGTGTTTCGGGAGAGGTTCATGCACTGGGTCCGTCTCCACTCGGTGCATGTAGACCACACCAACATATTCGGGTCGGGGGCCGTATCTGGTAGACTATTGGCACGGTAGCAAGGAAATGATATAGTAACTCTCACTTTGTTTGTCCCAGCCATTTCTTGAACGCCTCTCGTGCGTCAGGTTGATCGCATCCAGTGAGGAAAGAAGGAGTGTCAACAAATACGATGTTTTTTACCCCTCCATCTTGCAGCAGCTCCTTCTTGGCTTCCTCCGTCAATTCGCAACGAATAGCCTGGACCTTATCCGTCGAAGGGTGGTAGGTCCTGCTAGGTTTGACTAATTCGCTGTTCGTTGCTTCCTTTGTGAACTGGAACGGAGGTGAGATGAGACCACCACGTTCACAGCACTTACCCAACTCTTCCCAGATCCCGTAGGCCCTATCACGCTGTTTGGAGACTCGTCGTCAGGGCATAGGGGGAAGTCACAAGCACTTCAAGAACTCACAACACCACGATATCGTCCTCAGATATTTGTAGGGCGAGCACAGGAGAGGCTCGCCAAACCAGTATGTTTCGAAAGTGAGTAACCAGACGGGTCACAGTATCCTTCATCGAGCAGTGATCAATACAATAGATCGTTCGAGAGATGATCCAGCAAGATATTTAATCTGCCGTGAAAGGTACTGAACTGAACAAATAGGTGGGATCAGAGACTGGATTCGGAGATCTGGTTCAAGACGCCTACGAGGTCAATTGTCGGGTGGTATACGGCAGCGATGATGGGTGCAACTAGTAACTGGGGTGCGTACTGTGCCCGTTCTCCCTCATTGGCACCCTCTTATCTGGCAAGAAGAGCCAGATGCCAGTCTGAGCTTCAAAACCCAGCGGTCCCGGGCCCCCTTCGAGCAGCCACAATTTCTTCGGGGTCACCCGAATCGATGAAGAATTGTGAGGTGCGGGAATTCCTGGAGACAAATTGGAGGTGGCCGGCACCGCAGTCGAAACTTGTTGAACGTTGTGAACAGCCCAACTTCAAGTTTGAAGTGCGTTCTCCCTCCCACGACTCGGCACAAATGGCCCAGAAATCGATCCTTCCCAATGACGCTGATTGTCCTAACTTGAAACATTGTTACCTCGCGGCTGCATTTTTAATGGGCTGCGGTTGTCAAACACGTTCAACCATCCCTATGGAAACACGCCCATGCGCCAGTGGGGTTTAACCCGGATTTTGAAAGGTCTGCCTATTGAAATACGATACATATATCAGTATTATTATGTTGTCCGTCATCATCCTTGTCTCAAGGTTACATTCAGGCTTCCCGAGTTTCTAAATTACATTTCCTGTCGAGCTCATGGTAGATATTATGCAATACGGGGTGTGGTCTTAATGCTTTGAGTGAAGACTAAATTAAGAGTACATACATTCCCGTCGTCATGCGTCGTCATGATCAGCATGCAGTAGAAAACAATGTGACCACAGCCTGCCAAGCTGTTTCCGAACCGGCCTTCCGAGCTGTTTCCGAGTGGTCCCCCGATTGCAAATGGAAGCGGTTGGTACTAAGGATAGCATCCCAATCCCCATGAATGTACCTCGTAGGGAGGGCCTTCAACTGCTTCTGGAACGCCTCACAATGACGCTTGATTTTTTCTTCCTTAGGGTTGTCCTCTTGGCTGAGGACGGCATGCAGTCTCACAGGAGAGGCAACGCCCGTTGGAAAAGTATGAGCAAAGGTACTCAGATGCTTCTGAATAGTAGGTTCGTGATCCGGGTCATCTTCAATTCTATGCATGTAAATGGTTCCGACAGTACCAGTGGACTTGAATCTGAACAGATGGTAGGTTTCGCCACATCCACTACGCTGAGGAAACCTTACTTTGCATTATTCAACCAGTTCTCCGTCTCCTTTTCTGCCACATCATTTTTTCGGTTGGTGTGAAAGGAAGGCGTGTCTACGAATACGATGTGGTTTTGTGAAGAGACCCTTAACTGAGACTTTGCTTCGTCGGTGAGCTCGCATCTGATTGCTTGTGGGGTCTTTGTGGAAGGGTGAAGACTTGTGCCAGCAACAACAATGGTGCTCCTCGTCACGTCGTTCACGAACTGCGATGGCGTTAAATCTCATCTGCTATGCAGAGAGAATGTCCATACCGCACTCTTCCCACTTCCCGAAGGGCCCACCAAGCTGGTTTGCGAGTCAGTGTGATCTCAACGCGGAAACCATCGTCTAGAAAACATACAATACCACTATGTCATCGTCGCTCAACAGCATGGTTGAACCGAATATTATGTTCTTGACCTTCCGGAACAGCTCCATACCACCTGGATGCTAGTGAGACTCGTCGCAAGTATATTCTCTGGTCCAACGAAGTGACGGCTTGGGGCTAGCGAGAGTGGGGGTACAAGTTTGCGAGGGAATGAGATTGGGTGACTTGATACCTACTGTACACGTTGCTAGGGGTCAGACTATCTTAGAATAATCGTACCTCGCGGCGATCGTCTGTTTTGGCAAACACCGATCAAGAGCTGATTATCATTATCATTGCATCCTGTAGAAATGCAGTGAGCAAGGCGGCCGCGAGTCAACGTTTCAACCTTGGAAAACGGAGTTCTCCGATTGACGATCGTTGCCTCGCGTTTGCATCGATGTAACCTACAAACATGCCTTTCGGAGTTTTCTGTCAGACACGTTCAATGCCCTGCTGCCCTGTTCCAGATACGCCCTGTATCCACCCAGTTGGGGGTAGTCAGCGTCCCCCGTTGCACCACATCCTTCGGCTGCCCAGGAACTCCCCTCTTGCTCCCGTCTATCTCTCTTCGTAACTGAAGGGCAATACCTTCAACCACCCACCAAGTGCAAGCGGAGGTTACAGCAAAGGAAATGTTCACCTCGGTAACGTTTCTGTTCACTTCTCTCGTCGGTGCATGCCAGTTGAATTCATCTTTTGCGACAGATTTGGCGGGGAAGGCGGGTTGACAATCAGCATCAGGCAGACGACGAGCGTTCCAAGTCAATTCGGAGATCTTCCATAACCCACAGGGGATCTTTCACGAAGTCGTGCTCTATCCATGAGTCTGTACAACAGACGATTCCAGGATCTTATTGTGTGCAGGAGCCCCCTGCGAACAGGAAACACGAGCCTAAAGCCGACACGGATGGAGGATTTGTTCACGTGGACAAGGAACCTCCGCCGGTGTCACATTATACATCCCAAACATCCACTGCGTTGCAGCACACCCCGCTTCAGAGCCCCGATGCAACACAGGCCCCGAGCTCCTCTGTGACGCGGGACAATACGCATCAGAAACCCCCGACCCCTTCGACTCCTACAACTCCTGCGAAGCAGGTCCCTCTGGTGGCCCAAATACAAACTATAACCCAGAACTCTTCGACTCAGAAATCCTCCGCGGGTCCGGCCCAGGATAACGCAGCGCGCCATTCTCAGACAGATGGAGAGTCTCCTGAAGAGGACTGGCAAGATTCTTTGGAAGCTACGACTCACTCAGGCGCAGAATTGCAGTGCGACAAAGCCCCCCCAGAAGGGATGAATAGCAAACTCTGTGCGTCGACCGTGGAGGCTGTAGAGCTAACCGGGTTAATCCAGTTCAATACAGGGAAGCAACGCCAGGCGGGCGTGGATGAGGTAGGGATAGGTCGACAACTTCATCGTGAAGAAAAAGAACCCCTGGTGTGGGTAGGCCGGGGGCTGGGCCAAGACAAAACTCTGACAAGGTAGGTTCTCATCTTGCACAACGAAATGATCAACTCAATATGCCAAGTGCCGCGGACACAACAAATTCTGGACAGAGGGCGACTGAGGGTACTCTTTCGGGCGCCGAGGGAAAGCCTCAGGAGATGAATGACAATCCTTCGCCGGCCGTTGTGCCACCCCATGGAGACACGGGTCAGGCAGGGAAAAGTCAAGTCCCCCCTCCGGAAGCAAAAGAAGCTCTGGTGGGGTTAAGCAAGGACCCGGATCAGGACGCAGATCTGACAAGGTAAGCTCTGATCTTACACAACGAAATGATCAACTCAATATGCCCAGTGCCGCGGACACAATAAATTCTGGACAGGGAGAGACTGAGGGTACTTCTTCCGGCGCCGAGGGAGAGGCTCGGAAGACGAATGACAATGCTTTGCCGGTCGTCGTTTCATCTGTCACGGACTCTCATACCGATGTAGACGCGGGCCAGACGGGGAAGAGTCAGGGACGTCTTCCGGAAGTAGAAGAAGCTGTTGCGGAGGTGAGTATAGAGCAACTGGAGGAGGAAGATGTTGTGATAGCGTAAGTAATATTGTTTCAACCGACTATATGTCTAACCCGATTCTGCCCAGTGTCATGGGTCCAACAGGTGTCGGAAAGAGCACGGTGAGACAAACGATGTATAGTGGAAGTCGTTTACTTACATGCTCGCAGTTCATAAGCTCCGCCAGTGGAATTGATAAGAAAGTCATCGGCCACTCGTTGAAATCATTCACAAGCGAGGTTCATGCTATCAAATTTTGGGAGAAAGAAAGTGGGCGATACGTGGTCCTAGTGGATACGCCAGGATTTGACGATACATATAAATCCGACCTCGACATCTTGAACATGATTTCCAAGTGGCTCAACTCGAGGTAATGCCTGATCCTCTCTAGCGAATGTTTCTCAAGTTCGTTCTCGTTCTTGTAGTTACAGCAAAAACAAACTTCTCTCTGGGATTTTGTATCTTCATCGTATAACGGACAACCGCATGGCTGGTACACCCTTGAAGAATCTCCGGATATTCCGAGAACTATGCGGAAAGAACGCTCTAGAGAAGGTATACTTCACTACGACGATGTGGGATGAGGTTTCCCCAGATGTTGGCGAGAGGAGGTTGGAAGAGCTCAAGACGGATTACTGGAACCCGATGCTAACTCAGGGAGCCCACACGCATGAATACAAGAGTAGCGATGACTCGAAGAGCCTTATTCAAGATATCATTCTGAAGGACGACCAGCAGAAGGTCCTTCAACTTCAACAGGAAATGGGCGAGGATAATAAGAAACTCAAAGAAACGGCTGCTGGGCAACTCCTATTTTCTCAGCTCGAGGAACTGGTCACGAGACAATCGGCGCTCCTACTGAAGATCGCCAAGGAAAGGAAGGCGGTAGCTTCGAATCCGGAGGCACTCGCCGAACTTCAAGAAGAGTATATTAAGCTACGGGAACAGGTAGACGCGAAGTTAGGTGAAATGCAGGAGTTGAAGTTGCCTTGGCTCCAGAGTATGAGGCGGTTTGTGAAGGTCAAAGTCGTGAGTTGATACGATATATATGTCAATTGATGTTCATCATCTCCGTTTTCACAGTTGAGACGTTGATGGATCAATTCGTGTCATCGTTGACGGATATCTTTCTGTTACATTGTACCGCATACGTATATAAGTGCTACAATCTTCGTATGAGTACCACAGACTCGCAGTCAATGCACTAGAGCGGCGATAGGTTATTCAGAGCTTAGTGCTAACGCTCAACCTTGAAATCAAAGGGACGGGGAGCTGCCGTGGAGGTCAAAGTGGAATATCGTCTGATTCATGGTGTACTACACGCGCACGCAGTGACACGTCTGCGTTCCTCACTCTGTGGCGGATCCCGTCATCTGTGGCGGTGGAGACATCAAGATCCCATATTGTCAGGGCGTCATTACTTTGCAGTTTACTAGCAAAACTTTCCGGGAGTATGACGAGATCGCTGCACAATAAGACACCGCCCGAACGACATGTTTTGAGGCGTCATCACGGAACGGCCAAATCGAGCATGAAATGAACGCCCAATCGCTAAGCTTAAGCTCAGTGTCAGTGATAACTGCGCATGTAGTTAGTATGACGAGTCTCCGAATCCCGTAGGTAGACCCTTGGGTAGGAGGGCGGCCGTTCCTACTCTTCTTTTTTTTTTTAAAAAAATCCTTGTTTATTGTCCTGCAGGGCGTCGCCCTATGATCCTACTCTTCTTATCGATCGCACATGACAAATAATAAATTGGGGTCGTAGTATGCGGAACTTTTGATTAGAGTGCTGCACCCCCAGAGCCCGATGGTCCGAGAGCATATGATAATAATTACATATAACCGTCGGAGCCAGATCCATTGCTCACAAAGATCTGGTTCTTTTTCCTGTTTGCGTCGTCTATCCAGACCTGAGATAACATTTCACTGAAATTACAAGATATGGTGTACTATAATTCGTTTTCTTGTGTGATCTCGTTCTACGTTCGGAGTGTTGCGGCAGAATTGTAATTTGTAAAGCGATTTGAAACCCAGCTGACCACAAGCACGTCTATTGATCCTCATAATGACGGCGAGGAATTCCGGGTATTGCGATTCTCAAGAAATGGAACAGTGTCTAGCGGGCGCCTCTGTTCCCAGATAAGCCGCTTGCATCAGCCCACACGGCGTGCGATAGGGGTGTGGTAACCTCGTTACCGTCGACTAGATGAATCCTCTCCTTGCTCCCATAACCTCCAACCACCAACTGAGGTTACAGCAATAGAAATGTTAAACTCGGTAGCGTTTCTGTTCACTTCTCGTTAGCACATCCCAGTTGAATTCAAACTGTGACAGCATTTACAAAAATGGGGCGACCCTGCTCAACCCAGTCCCATATCCCAAAAACATAGAGAATCAGCGTCAAGCACGCGGCAAGGATCCTGAGTCACTTCGAGGACCTTCCGTGGCCCACAAGGGATCTTTGACGGAGCCGGATTCTTCCCCTGAGCCTGAACAATAGACGATCCCAGAATCTTATTATGGGCACCAGGAATCCCTTACAAACGGGAGACACGGGCCTGACGACCTGGGGAAGGTCGAACAACGGAGGAGCATGGATAGAGGATTTGTTCATGGGTTCGAGGAACCTTCGCAGGTGCCACATCATACGCCTCAGACATCCACTGCGTCGCAGCTCACCCCGCTTCAGAACCCCGACACAGCACAGGTCCTGAGCTCCTCTGTGACGCGGGAGAGTACACAACAGGAACCCACGACACCCACGAAGCAGGTCCCTGCGGCGACCCAGATACAACCTGTGACGCAGAACCTTTCGACCCACAAAATTCCCGCGGATCTGGCCCAGTATGACGCAATGCGCCATTCTCAGGCAAATGAAAAGTCTTCTGAACAGGGCTGGGTAAATACTAGTTATCGGTTGGGCCTAAAGCTGCAGCGCGACAAAGCGTCTAAAAAATTCATTAATAATAAACCCCGTGCGTCGACCTCCGAGGCTGTAGAGCTAACCGGGTTAATCCAGTTCGATACAGAGGAGCAATACCGGATCGGCGTGGACAAGGCAGGGACAGGTCAGCGACCTCGTTGTGCAGTAAAAGAGTCTCCGGTGTGGGTAAGCAAGGAACTTCTGCGAGATGACATGTCGAACAAGGTTCTTCCGTGAGTCGTTATCAGCCCTGCAGCAAGCTACTTGTGCTCCGTGGTCGATCATTGTTTTCCAGTAAATCTTTTTCAAGTCAATCAGGGTCTTCTCGCTAGCGTTCATGTCAGCCTCATCCCACATTGTTGTGGTTAGGTATATCTTCCCTAGAGTATCCTTTCCAAGGAACTTTTGGAACTCTCGCAAGTTCTTCAAAGGCTTCCCGAGCATAGATTTGTCTGTTATTTGATAGAGATACACAATCCCAGAGAAGAGGATGTTCTTGTAACTGCGGGAATGAAGTTGTAGGTGAGAAACAAAAGTCATAATATCATGCATTACCTGGATTTGAGCCATTCAAAGATCATGTTCCAGATCCTCTTGTCTGACTTGTTCATGTTGTCGAAGCCCGGTGTATCCACCAAGACTACGTATCACCTACTCTCCTTGTCCCAGGATCTGATAGCGATGGCCTCGCTCGTACACGACTCGGGCACTCCCAGGCGCTGTTGGTCCCTCTGACAGTTCGGCAGGCCAGGGAGCGGAGGAAAAAAGAACGTAGAAGCGGCTAGACCAAGAACATACAGAAACGCATCAGAAACCGCTTCGTGTCGTCGAAGGATCTGGGACAGTGAACGTCCAAGACCTGTCGCCAGAAGACATTGTAATAGCGTATGTGGATATAAATCTCGACAGCGAAATGCCTGACTCGACGCGCCCAGTGTTCTTGGTCCGGCAAGAGTGCGGTGAGAGAACTAGCGGCAGGTGGTACAGTTGTTCACTCATATGCCATCAGTTCATAAACTCTGCAAGTGGATATGATGCTCAAGGGGTTGGTCATGCGCTGAAGTCGTTTACAAACGAAATTCGCGCTGAGATTCTGGGATCAGGAGAGTTAACGACGGGTGGTTCTGGTGGACACTCCAGGCTTTGATCGCACGTTCAAGTCCAACAGCGACGTATTGGGCATGATGTCTGGTCGAGGTAATGCATCGTAACATTAACCAACCTTCATTTCTAATTTTGGCATTCCGTCTTCCAGCTACAAGAAGCGCGTACTTTTCTCTGGGATCTTGTATCTCCATCGAATAACAGACAACCGCATGGCCGGAACTCCCCCTGAGGAACCTACGGGTATTCCGAAAGCTATGCGGAAGGGATGCTTTAAAGAAGGTATACCTCACTACGACAATGTGGGACGAACTCGGAGACTCGATGGTAGGCGAGAGGAGGTTGAACGAGCTCTAATCGAACATTGGAAGGAAATGATCAGCCGTGGGACTTGTATAGCTCGTCGCAGGATCGACGATGGTTCCCCGCGAGAGTTCGACGTCTCGTTCTCGATGCAGGTGTTCGCGAGGCGCTCTTGATCCAGCAGGAAATTGTAGAGCTGAAGGAGCTCCGAGATACCGCTGCTGGATATCAACTGTATATTCAGCTGGAGGACCTCGTTAAGAAACAAATAGAAATTCTGCGGAAGATCGAGGAGAGGAATGTTTCGGACGCGAACGTGTTGGCAGAACTCCAGGTAGAATATGATGCCTTGAGGGTGCAGATAGCCCTTTGGCATTCATCATCGGCCGCCTACTATGTCCTCGTTGTCAACGGATCAACTATGTTATTAACGATGGATTTTGAACCTCAGATACTATCTAGCGTTTCTCCAGCTTTATATGAACTCGTTTGGCTCATCTATGACCTGGAGTGGCATATTACCGCAGCACCATCGTTGTTCTGAAACGACACAGTGAAGCACTTACAGATTGCCACCGCCAACTCCTTATCCTCCACCTCCACATAATCCTCATTACAATCACCCGTTGCCTCTCACTCGCCCTCAAACTCGATGACCATCGCCAACTTGGCGTTCTCTCCCCTCAGAGCCAAAAAAGGTCGCGAGCGAGCAAACGGTATAGCCTAGTTCAGACTCGAAGTGTGGTGACGACTGACCCGTGACCATGCCCATTCCTGTGCCCATGTCCGTGCTTGTGCGACCCCACCCGTGGCTGCGCTCGTACCCACTGTTACTCCCGCCACCGCTTATATCTCGGACCTCCTCGCGCCGCTGAAAGATTTCACCCCCACGTACGCGGGGGTATCACCTCGTCCACCCGGTGAGGCTCGATAATCCGTTTGGTACGCCATTTTTGAGGATGATAATCTGCTCTCGTCCGGATTAGTCTCGACCGCAAATAAAAAAACGACTTAGGGACGCAAAATTTGAACCTGCTTCGTGTTCTTGAGATTATGTACATAGACCCTGTCGTCCGACCACTGGCAGAACGAGGGCAATTCGAGGATCTAACCGAGGTCGAAGGAGACTTTGGCGTGCCTGGGAACAATGATTCAGCAGACGGGGAAAATGGGGGAGGTCGGTGGAGCAAGGTGGGCCTTTGTGAACAAGAACGATTGCAGAGCGAGCAGAGGTAATGGAGAATGTTGATACGGTAGTTGATAGAATCCTAGTGAAGAGGTCCTCGTCAATCATCAGTCCATATGAAACAAAAGGTCACGGTGGCCGCGCACAAACAAGACATGGACACAGAGCGAGAAAAAGAAAGGAGGCATAGCACATCCTTCGATACTCCTCGATGATGCATTCCTATAAGTCTTCCCCGTATATTGAAGAGTCCTTGAGTGCATATGCAAGTACTTTTTGGATCGATTATTGAGAGGCTGCAATAAAACCATGGTCGCGGTCGCGGGGCGGAACAATAGATTATTCAGCGAGACCATGGTCGCACGACCGTGGAAGAGAGTAAAACTAAAAGAAAATGGAACGGAGTGAGGTTATTGTCAGAAATCAAAGGATTGAGTCGAAAGAAAGAAAACTTAACTTAATACTCACAAGTGGACTCTGGTTTTGACCCTCTTGCAAGGTTTGTCTTTCGACCCCTCGACCAGCTGGATATACTACGATACAAAGAAAGTACTAGGACCACCTTCCTACCTACCAATCATCATCATACTTTGCACTCACTGTCAACCATTCATCAACTACTAGGCTTACAAGCGGCTCTGCGCACAGCTCTAATACCACATCATCGTCAGCCATAACCACGTCATCGCGCTCATCTCCATCGTCCGCATCGGAGGCTGTATTCTTGGCGCCGGCGCAGCCAGATGTGAACTAACACGATCGGAATCGACAGTCCCCGCACGAGCAAACCATGTCTTTGCAGCCGCTCGGCTCACAAAGAACATGAGCAAACTGCAAGCGAGAGGCATGGTGCTGTGGAGGAAGGCAATGACAAGCCAGAGGACAAGAAGATGGTAGCGATGATGGAGGCTGGGGAACGACGATTGCCGCGGCCACTGAACGCAAGTGTCCACTCAACTTTGAGATCGCGAGCCAAGGCGGTAGAGTGGCTCTCAAGGCCTCAAAGACGGTGCACACGCGATCGTGCACGTCTGGATGGAAGTATTTCTCCCCGCACAGAACGGTATGCCCCACCATCCGTAGACAGAACGCGCTCTACGAGTAGCACTTCCTCTCCAGAACACGAGGGAGGGTAGGGAAGCCGGTAAAGATATACCGGTGCACGCACTGGTCGAGGAGAGGACTCCGTGAACACGCGCAACAGGATGTAATGTGTGCGTCATCAAGTTCATTGCTGTCGTGTGGAGGTTGCCGCAGCGAACACGCTATAAATCCCAACCTTTTTAACGACTCAAGTAGGCTCGATGCTAGTCTGTCTCACAGTGAGCCAGCAGCCCGCTCCTACCTCCCAAGTCTAACGATCTCTGCGTAGATCGGTGTATCAGCACCCGACATTATCGCATCAAGGCCCTTCCACTAACAACGAAGGGCACAACACAAATTGGAGTCCAGAGGTGAGCTTAGGTTTTTATTTCATTCAATGCTATCTTCCCGCTGACACGGATGGATTTGCAGCACGAACAAGCCCTTGTACATCACGCGAGCCAGACGAGCGCAGGAGTCACTTCCGATGCTGGGTGCGTCTTTTGCGTCTTTTTTCCTTATATCACTTACAGTTTTTCGTAGGGCGGTGGCAGATGCACGAGCGGATGTGCTTCGGTGCATGCTTTCCACGGAGGTCTCCCAATTCGGCGAACATATTCTTCCCTGCAACAGAGGCTTTACTGACTTGGACGACCTAATGAGACACGCACGGTCTGCGGGGTCCCGATAACACGAGGATAGACTGTGTCTGGTTGACAAATGGAGTCTATCTCTGCGGTGAAAATATCCGCGAAAGCGGGCACAAACGCCACATTGCCAAGCACCTCGGCCTCAAAGTCGTCTGCCGCTACTGTGGTAAAGAATACTCTCGCATCGACACTCTGCGCAAACATTATCTCAAAGAGCACCACGGAGAGTAAATACATTCTCTGATTGTTACTGCTGTATATATATCCCTGCTACTGATGACCTAACTATAGACGGAAGTTACATTCTCCCGCGGTAGAGTCCAAACTGTTGTCACTGCCAACCACACTGCCTTGCCCGCTAGAACTTTCTGTTTGGTTCAATGCGAAGCGGCAGAAATGAGACACGTCGGTAGCGCCACCATCCCGTTCTCTCACGATGTATCAGGGATACATACCGACCGAGCCAAGATCTTGATAAATTCTGCGATGAGGTCGGTCGGTCGGTCTCTGTTAAGCGTTAGTTGTGACGGCGTTTCTGGAGGCGAGATGGCGGGCCCACGGTGCCACTGGCACTTCGTACCTATGCTTTTGGCGTGCTCGAGTCTGGAGAAGAATGTGGCAACGAGACGCACGTTCGTATGATTTGTTTGGGGTTGGGGGTCTCCACCAATCCGGATCACTGTATTAGACAGTGCATTTATCCAGAAGTCTACAGCATTTTCTGTCATTTCTTCCCCATTCAGTGGTGTTCAATGGGGAGGGTGTCACTGCAGGCTGTGTGACGGAGCATAGCCAGGGACAATAGTCATATTGTGCCAGCTGGTGTGCCGCTTAGTGGTTGTTCCACATGGTGCAGCGAACGGAGAAAAAAATGGAAGTGCGGTAATCTGGACCGGTGCTGCCATATGAACGTAAATGATGACAACCCAGTAATAGAAACTGCATGACCATAAGCGGCGTAACTCACCTCTGATCAAAAACAGGATCAGGGGATTTGCCACCGTTCCAGGTCTTCCGACCCACAAAACTGGGCAGCCGGTCCGGAAGCTCGTCATTCACATCATATTCTGATTTTAACGAAGACGAAGGGAACAACATTCATAGAAAACATGACTTATTCTCGAATGCGATGCGTACTATGTATCCCCATGAAGCAGTTTTAAAGGATCGCCTCACGTGACGTGATACTGCGCTGTCGGGTATTGTGTTATATCCGAAACTTTCGTATGCATCATGACATCATGCTTGCGATATTTGCAGCGGGATAAATCCGCTAAACTTTGTCCTGTTATGTAGCCTGACAACAGGGAATAAGTGAACATTTGTGAGGACGCAACGAATACCGATCTGCATTTTTGAGTGGAAAGGGCGCCGTTGAGTCGGGAGTCACAGCAAAGGCATTGCATAGATCTTCTATTCCAAATCTGGGATGTGAAACGCGGCGTATGACGGAATCTGCCAACATACATGTCGGTGGGGAGTCAAACATTCCAAAGAATTCAAAGTGGTACTTGTTCAGTCAGAGGGACATGGATCCATCAGACGAAACTCCAGGAGCAGTTATAGTATGATAGTAACGACTCGACGCGTCCTGACACCGTGCCGACTTGGTGGTCATGTGTCTTCCTTTGCAAAAGGTTATGTTCCACAGAGAAGACCGTGTAACGGTTGGTGAGCAGAGCCTTCTACATTGTTCATTTGCAGTGCTCGTATCTGAGCATGCCATTGGTCCCAATGTTCCACAGGAACATTCCAACATCTTGCCAAGGCACCCAGATTGGCAGGGTGTGCCAACAGATTATGCCTTGGATCGTGTGAGGATAAATATTGGGACTTGTGAATGGAGCCCCACTAGTAGATCACCTTGCTACCTCTGGTTCCAAGTCAAGTATGCCATTATGTCCGGACTCAATCACTGAAGGAGTGCACAGAGAAACTGGTCATGGCCCGGGAGACCTGACATTTATATTGTGAGTCCTCAGTTCTTCAGCAGTATATGTTCTGACGAGTTTCATGTAGCGAACTATTTAATGATATAAGCTTTGATGTGAATTCGTAAGTTTCTTTTGACATACTGGCACACGGTGGCCAAATTGGCTACTATGGCTAGTAACACTGAGTGCAGACACAGGTGGACATCCGAGCCAACAATAGACGAAACATGGGCCAATATAATACAGGCCAAGATTAACAGGGTTAGCATTCCTGATGCAGAGACCGACCTGCGCCTTAACCATCTCATCTTTCAGGATGCGGACACCCAACTCCCAAGGAGGTCCATCGATCAGTTAGCAGAAGAAAGTAGTGCAATCGACAGTCCTACAAACCTGGCACCAGACTTCTCTGTATCTCCTAGTAGTTTCCAGCCCCCCTCGTTCGCAGTCGAATCTGCTCCCCAGGCTGTTCCAACAACATCCTCGATATGTCAACCATACCTTTGCTCCTGGTGCCACGAGGGTTCGGATGTCCAATGCAACTATTCCTCACTTACCAGATTAGCCCTCCTTCGTCACCTTGGAGAGAAACACCAGGTTTCAGGTGGGCCAAAGGAGAAAATCACTTGTCGGTTGCTGGATCAGAAGACGGATTCAGTGTGTAACAAGCTAGTGAAACGCGGAAATATACCTAGACATGTGGATACCCACTACCCCGTCCGGTACCCCTGCCAGTATTGTCCTGCTGGCACGTCTTTTTCACGCCAGGACAGCTTGAAGGAGCACATCAAAGACAAGCATACAAAGGCGCCTCCAGAGTCATAGAGCATTCCAGACTATTCTACTGAACCTTCCATTATCCATCTTGCTTTGCCTGTGCTTTCGTATTTTAATATCTGGTTTTCCGAAGACGTTTTCTTGACAAACTAGATGCTGGTACAATTGTGTATTACTTAGAGGCTATGCGGAGAGAAGAATTCTGAGAGACATACTTCAGGTTGTCAAGGTCGACAATATAGATTATCTACATTGATGCAAGTCTTTGAATCGGGAGATCTGAACGGCTGAAAGCTTGGCGCCAACCAGCGATGCAACATCATATATGTCTGACAAACAGCCGAAAACTCAGTCAGTATGAGGATCGCAACCTATGGATATGCGTCAGCAACGATCAGGAAGCGTGTGAGCGAACCTTTTCTGGCTCGAAAAAGCAGGCTGGTTTAAATGGTGCGGTAGCGGCTGTATCCGGGCAATGTTATCTGAACAGGATGAGCGCTGAGCGCCGAGCCTTGGCCTCTGGCAGACGTGTGAAGCAGTCCAAGTCACATGAATCTGTGGCTACGACAGGCTTCCGAACTACAAGCATCAAATAATACTTAAACCAGGACGAGGACTGTGTGTATTCCCATACAGCATACCACATTCGGCTTTAGTGGCCCGGGCTTGACCATCATGTTATCAGCTGTGGCTCTTCTAATTTGTTGGATTATGGCAACGTCACGGCGGTCGTGTACCTGGATCATTGGGAGAAGTTACATGAAAAGTTCTTGGTGCAATGGGCAGTTTTGTGTTCCGTAGTAGGACCTACTAACAGAGATCGTATAGAATGGATCGGGCGCACAAGTATTGATAGACACGAGCGTTCAAATCGCGGCCTGGGTTGGTAGTTGAAGTTGTCATGTTCCTCACTGCCGGGCATCAAGCTTTCAAGCCTCACAATCAAAACGCTGATGTGGAACGGTAACAACTCATTTCAATTGGCACGTGATACCACAAGTAAAATAATTGGTAAAATGGGAGTCTGGGATGCGCAAAGTGCAGTCGAGCCTGAGGGAGTGAGTTAGTGTATGAGAAAGAAGTCGCCTGGGTTGTCAGATTCGTTTGTTGCGCCCGTCTCCCGAGGAATACTAGGATCGCATCAGACACGGTCTCGGGACAGTACACACATTGGTCAACCAAAGGGGCGGGCCCGGGATCGGTACAGTTTCGAGCCTGTGAAAGTTCTTGTCAGGGGCTACCATACCCGGCCTTTGCCCTGACCGCCGTCCTTCCAAGTTCCAGGGTGGCCGCGTAGGTAACTTCCAACTCAGAGGGAGTAACCTTCCAAGCGGCTGGTTGCGCGATTGGGAGATGAATCCGTGGGGTGGTGATGATTCAGATAAAAAGATGTCTTATTAGCGGAACCACCATCTAGGGCTGAGCCGGAGTTCCTTTCGGGTTGTTCACCTGCACTCCTTCATTACCGTGCCGCACCGGTGATCGAAGAGAGGTAACAGTCTTGAGAGACGGACTTCCGCACCACTGCGAGTGCCCCAGTCGCCCAAGTGATCGCATTACAGAAACCATCAAGATCCTTATGACAAACTCATTGGCTCTTCCCCACCCTCTCCCTCCGCCAACTTTTCCAGTCCATCCCCCCCCCCCCTCCCTCCGTCTCCCTCACCTCCACAGCAACGTTGTTTTAGCGGACGAGAGGGAGCAGTGGAGAGGAAACGGATTGGATAGATAGGTGAAAATCGGTGGGGCAAGGACATATGATGACTCGGCGGACGGTGGCTGGTGGGCCTTTGCGAGCAAGGACGACTCACACAACGGGTCGGAAATAGAGAATAGAATGTTGATACGATGATTGATGGAACCTAGTGAAACAGTCGTCGTCAACGACCAATCCATTTGGATGATATGATATTGAGGAAGGCACCTGTGTGTCACCAGTGATGTTAGTGCGGCAGGGCTGTACCAGCCCTTTACCCCAAAGCGTGTCTACATAGTTGGTGTAATTTCTCCGTTTTATGGAAGACAAATTAGTATACACTCAGTTTACAGTAATTAAGCACGTTACTTTGTCAAAGCAATATTGGCATATCATACGCATAGTACCTTGGAGGTAAGAGAGCGAAGGACCAGGTCGAGGAGACGAAGTGGCAAAGAACGATAGAAGAGCGTGAATACAACAAAGCAACTACTTGAGCATCTATTCCAATGACAGGCCAAGAGAAATGGAAATGCGTCAGCCTAAAATCCAAAACCCACAATGCTCGACATCAACTCACCCATCAATGTCTCCGACCGAATCTGGAACTGGATGAGACTGTCCGTCGCTACGCGTCTGTACTGCCCGCGCTTCGGCGAGGCTAGCAGCAGTGCGCCAAAAGGTTGAACGCGCGCGCGTCAAGACCAAACAGAGGAACGTTTCCTGAGAAATCCCCATCGAGTAAGGGACTGGTCCACGGATGAACGAGAACGAATTGGGCCCGGGGGAGACCATTAAGGCGGAAAACAATCCCAGGAAGTCGAAGCCGACCAGAGATGACAAATAGCGTTGGGAGATCAAGGAGATGTTAATACAGCATAATGATCGGAGAGGATCAGGAAAGGAAGACCACGAATCCGTGATCATTCGATCCATCTTGGCGCTGTTAATGGGTTCAGGAACATGCGGAGACAGAATTGGGTCGTAAACGGTGAGATTGGAGGGGTGGTGACTGTGGTGACTGCCTGATTACACTCCCCATATATAACGGGGAGAATAACGAGGGGTTCCTTGTGATTAAAGATGTCCACTGTGCTCTTGTCGGAGCACGTTGGACCCATGACACTGATGGGATCGAGACATTTCGTTAGATGAGACAATATCACCTACGCTATCACAGCATTGTCTAACTCCAGCCCCTCTACACTTACCTCCACAGGAAATTTTCTCCTTCCTGAGGAGGTTGTTCGCCCACCCTTGCGTTACTGGCTGACGGACTGTAACCATACCTTGTCCCGGGGTGACCCAGATACCATAATTGCAGACTCCCCATTCAAGTGAGAGCAGCTGTCCGTTCCCGCGGTTTTTTTGTCTTTATCAGGATGCTGGTCTCCGGTGGACTTGAACCTAGTACTCCGCCTGAGTCAGAGAGTTCTGCGGCACAGCAGGTGTCGGGGATGGAGGGTTAGGCCTTTAGGTATCGCAGGGGATTGGTGCCTAGGTGTAGTGTTCTGGTGCGCGAGTTAAAACGTTAAAGTGTCGGGGGCGAATAACTTTGTTAGTTCATAGTAGAGTCTCGTGGCGGGAGCCGTATTACTTACGTACGTAACACTTACCACCGTGACTGTTCAATTTGTCGTCAAGGCATACATAGAGAGAAGCCACAATGCCAAACGCTTCAAGAACTCACAACACCACAATATCATCCTCAGATATTCGTAGGGTAAGCACTGGAGAGCACTGGAGAGCTTTGCCAGACTATGTTTCGGGGATGGGTAATCAGACGGGTCACCGAATGCTTCATCGGTGACCCCTCGATGATCCAGGAAGGGCGTAATCTGCTGTGAAAGGTTCTGAAGTAGGCAGTATCAAAGAGGATTCGGAGGTCTAGTTCAAGACACCCAGGCTGTTGGTACACGGTAGCGATGATGGGTGCAACTGTTTACTGGGGTGCGTACTGCTCTCTCCCATTGGCATCCTCTTAGTTGGTAAAAATGACCAAATCCTAGTGATATCGATCATCCCTCGACCACCAATACACACAGCGGAGCCATACTGAAGTATCGACTCGTCTGTGATCTCATACGTGCTCGTGGTGACACCAGCAATGACCGCTCCGTCCCCCCTCGAGCACCTGCAAGTTCCTCGGGGTCATCCAAATTGATGAGAAGTTGCGACACCTGGACATGTTGCGGGAATTCCTGGAAGCAAGTTCGAGGAGGCTGGTACCGCGGCCGAAACTTGCTGAATGTTGAATCGCAGCGCAAAGGTGCATCCTCCTTCCTATGATTCTGCGCAAAGGCCCGAATAGCCCAGCAATCGATCCTTCTCAGTGATGCTGATTGTCCTAACTTGAAACATTGTCACTTCGTGGCTGCATTGCGAGTTTTTAAATGAGCTGCAGTGGTCCAAGTCAAACACATTCAACCATGCCAGTGGAAATACCACGCCCATGCGCTGGTTCATGCAACTGCCTGAAGGTTACATTCAGGCTGCCCGAGTGTCTAAATTACATCTCCTGTTAAGTTCATGGTAGATATTATGCAATGCGGGGTATGGTCTTAATGTTTTGAGTAAAGGCTAAATTAAAGTACATACATCCCCGCCATCACGATCAGCGTGCCGTAGAAAACAATGTGACGACAGCCTGCCAAGCTGTTTCCGAACCGGCCTTCCGAGCTGTTTCCGAACGGCCCTGCAATTGTAAATGGAAACGGTTGGTATTGAGGATGTCGTCCCATCTCCCATAAACGTAGCGAGTAGGGAGGTCATTCAGCTGCCCCCTGAGCGCCTCACAGTGACGCCTGATTTTGTCTGCGGTAGGCCTGTCCTCTTGGCTGAGGACGACATGCAGTCTCACAGGAGAGACAACGCTCTCCGGGAAAGTACGGGCAAAGGTACTCAGATGCTTCTGAATGGGTTGTTCGCCCGGGGGGTCTTCAATTCTATGCATGTAAATGATTCCGGTACGAGTGGACCTGAAACTGAACAAATTGGCTGTGGGTTTCGCTACATCCACTACGCTGAGAAACCTCACTTTGCATTATTCAACCAGTTCTCCGTCTCCTTTTCTGCCACATCATTTTTTCGGTTGGTGTGAAAGGAAGGCGTGTCTACGAATACGATGTGGTTTTGTGAAGAGACCCTTAACTGAGACTTTGCTTCGTCGGTGAGCTCGCATCTGATTGCTTGTGGGGTCTTTGTGGAAGGTCGAAGACTTGTACCAGCAACAACAATGGTGCTGCTCGTCACGTCGTTCACGAACTGCGATAGCGTTAAATCTCAACTGCTATGCAAAGAGAATGTCCATACCGCACTCTTCCCACTTCCTGAAGGGCCTACCAAGCTAGTTTGCGAGTCAGTGTGATCTCAACGCGGAAACCATCGTCCAGAAAACATACAATACCACTATGTCATCGTCGTTCAGCTGGAAGGTTGAACCGAATATGCTTCTGAACAAGTTCCGAATCCCCATACCACCCGGATGCCAGCAGGTTTGTTGCAAGTATATGATCTGGTCAAACGATGCGATGGGTGAGACTAGCGGAAATGGGATACAAGTTTGCGAGGGGATGAAATTTGGTGACTTGGTTACTAACTGTACAGCTTGGGTTAGACTATCTCAGCAAAATCAATAGTCGTACCTCGCAGTGGTCGTCTGTTTCGGTGAACACCGATCAAAAGCATTGAACTGATTATCATCCTGTGAGCTTGTGGTCAGCGGCCATACCGCATTCGGTCACCAACACAAACTTGGAAAACAGAGTTCTCCGATCAGTGAATATTTGAATCACCGCCTCGCGTCTGCATGCAACCCACCACGCTCTTCAGATCTATCGGACACGTTCAATGCCCACAGCCCTGTTCCAGATACGTCACATCAGCCCACGCAGTGTACAGTGGGGGTGTGGTAACCTCGCCTCGCCTCGTCACCGTCTCGCATTGCATACTCCACCGTCGTCCGCCCTAGAATCCCCCTCTCCTCTTGCTCCCATCTATCTCTCTTCATAAAATACCTTCCACCACAACTAAGTGGAAGCCAGAGGGTCACAGGATAAAAGAATATGTTTTCGGTAGCGTTTCTGTTCACTTCTCTTGTCGGTTGAATTCATCATCTATGGCAGCGTCTTCAAAGGACAGTATGGGGCGACGCTAAGGCGACTAAGACGCCTGCTCAGCCCGAGGCCCTGCCGGTCCCGTATCCCACAAATATAGATAATCATCGTCAAGCACATGACAAGCGTCCTGAGTCACTTCAGAGATCTTCCGTGGCCCACAAGGGATCTTTCACGAAGCCGCGCTCCTCCCCTGAGCCTGAACAACAGACAATTCCGAGATCTTATTATGGGCAAGAGCCCCCTGCAAATGCGAGACACGAGCCTACAGTCGAACTGGGGTGGGCCAAACAACGGAGGAGGACGGATGGAGGATTTGTCCAAGGGGTCGAGGGACCTTCGCAGGTGCCACATTATACACCCCAGACATCCACTGCGTCGCAGCTCACTTAGCTTCAGAACTCCAACGCAACACAGAGCTCCTCTGTGACGCGGGACAATACACATCGGAAACCCTCGATGCCTCTTACGAAGCAGGACCCTGTGGTGGCCCAGACCCATCCTGCGACGCAGAGAACTACTGCGGATCCGGCTGAGGATGATGCAGCGCGCCATTCTCAGACAAACGGGGAGTCTTCTGAAGAGGACTGGCAAGGCTATTCAGAAGCTAGGACTCAGTCGGGCGCACATTTGCAGCGCGACAAAGCCCCCGAAAAAGTGATGAATAGCAAACCCCGTGCGTCGAACTTCGAGGCTGTAGAGCTAACCAGGTTAATCCAGTTCAACACAGGGAAGCGACGCCAGGCCGGCGTGGACGAGGTAGTGACAGGTCAACGACCTCATCATGCAACAAAAGAACCTCCGCCGGTGCGGATAAGCAAGGAGCCGGGCCGAGACAAAGTTCTGATAAGGTAAGTTCTCATCTTACACAGCGAAACGACCAACTTAATATGCGAAGCGCTGTGCCAACAAATTCTGGACAGGGGGCGACTGAGGGTACTTTTTCGGGCGCTGAGGGAGAGCCTCAGAGGATGGGCGGCAATCCTTTGCCGGCCGTCATGCTATCTGTAACGAGCCCTCAGGCTCATGGGGACACGGGCCAGGCAGGGAAGCGTCAGCCCCCCCCTCGGGAAGCAAAAGAACCTCTGGCGGGGGTAAGCAAGAAGCTGGGCCAAGACGAAGTTCTAACCAGGTAGGTTCTCATCTTACACCACGAAATGATCAACTCAATATGTCAAGTGCCGCGGACCCAACAAACTCTGGAAAGGGAGAGACTGAGGGTGCTTTTCCGTGCGCAGAGGGAGAGCCTCAGAAGATGGATGACAATCCTTCACCTGCCATCGTGCCATCTGTTACGGACTCCCAGGCTGATGGAGGCACGCCCCAGGCAAGGAAGGGTCAGGGACGTCCTTCGGAAGCAGAAGAAGCTCCTGTGGAGGTGAGTATAGAGCAGCTGGGAGAGGAAGATGTTGTGATAGCGTAAGTAATATTGTTCCAACCGACGATATGTCTAACCTAATTCTACCCAGTGTTATGGGTCCAACAGGTGCCGGAAAGAGCACGGTGAGACAAACGATGTATACTGGAGACCGTTTACTGATATGCTCGCAGCTCGTAAGCTCCGCCAGTGGAATTGATAAGAAAGTCATCGGCCATTCATTGAAATCATTCACAAGCGAGGTCCATGCTATCAAATTTTGGGAGAAGGAAAGTAGGCGATACGTGGTCCTGGTGGATACGCCGGGATTTGACGATACATATAAATCCGACCTCGACATCTT
>JBBPLX010000058.1:0-66694 GCA_038090015.1 Leccinellum albellum
CATTTGCGACGGGAAGCTTTGGGTGGAAAGGGCACAAACGCATGGTAGTCGAGTTGCCAAAAGCCGAGGGGGAGGAAGATGGGGAGAGGGTTCATGTTACGTTGACGTAGGTGTTCTGTTCATGCGCTATGAGCATATTAACGAGCAGGCGCAGGATCAATGCGACTGTTATCGGCAGCAAGTATGTGAAAGAGGGGGAAGAGCATGAAGGGGAAATGGAAGGGGCCGGAGAGCATCCTACTGAAGAGGCATCCGGTGAAGCAGTTGAATCCCACCATGAGCAATCTCCGGAGGGTGAGGAAGAACAAAGCAAGGATAAACCACCAACTGAAGAACAGGCTGAAGAGTGCTCGTGATTATTCTGATTTATTTTTTATTTTCTTGGTTTGAGTGCGCTGGTAACGTGTCACTATTTCGTTCAAGACAGAAAGGTGCCACATTTCTGAGTCCTGCCAGTTCGATCCCTAGGGGCGGCGTAACCTTCTATCATACAGTCGTGGCCGATTTTAGGGCTCTTTCAGCAGAGTTCTCAATTCTCATAAATCACATATGATTGATGATCATTCTCAAGAGAATACTGTTGGGGGATCGAATCACTTCCAGAAGAGCGGGGACACAACATTTAATCGGAACTTTCAGTTGCGTGATCCATCGGTTACCCTCTGGCGGGTCGATTAGGCCTCACAGACGGGGTGAAGGGATCACATAGTAGACAAGTAATCGCTCCCCCCACTGTGGCAGCTTGGCTGATGCCACAGATGAGACGGAGTCAAAATTTCGAGGTCCACTTATCATATAATCAGTAGCGTGCGATGTGGCAGCAGACCACAGTCAATCGTGATATTTTATTCGGCCGTGAACTCGGAGAAGTGGGGAAGGTTCGCATCTAAAAATATCACAACGACGAGTGATGGTATCATATGTCAATAATCAGAAGCAAACTCAGTGAGAAAAAAAATAGCCAAGGTAGACGACAGGCAGAAACATTTGGATGCACCCTTGTGGGGCACGATATTGGTGGCATCCGAAGTGAACATGAATTATGGTCAAGCGTGGGGTAGCAATGTGGCGGCTCAATCCGCCGATCAGGAAAGAGGTCAATATTCCAGCTATAAATGCCGATACAAACAAACAAACAAAACACGGAAGACGGCGAACAATAAGCACGTACTACAGTGCTAACATAGCTACCTGCATCTAAGAGGGTCTATTGACGATGGCAAGTGCTCATATTATCTCATATGTGTTCCCTTGGATTGAACGAATTCTAGTTGGCCCTTGTTTTCAACCGCAATCTCCGCATCAGCAGGCCTACCTTTTCTCACTCGTGCTGTTTGTTGCGGAGATCCTTATTTACAAGCTCGATGAAGGTTAGCATATGCGGTGCCCAATGGGGCTTCCAAGGATACGCATGAGCAATAAAAATTACGCTTGGAAGAGCAGAGAACTTGGGAAATCCAACAGTGCATAGGGAGCCTAGTTTGAGTCATCGCCAATGGCACTGGCACCGTTTTTGAGTCGCAATGGTCTGATTTCTCTGTGCAGAAGTCACGTCTGCGCCATATGAAGGGTTCAGCTTACCGCAACTAGCACTGGCAGGGCAGCGCCTGTTTACTATAGCCAGGAGCATACTAAAGGCTTGACTATGGGAACTTGAAATGATGGTGAAACCATGTTTCAAAGCATAAATACGTGGATTGTGTGCGCAGTACCTGCGTGTCCGTTACCCCGCCCAAATTTGTTTGAACTTGGACTTCGTGGTAGTGGATCCGGCTTGAATATGTGATGATCTTGATCAATCTGCCAATCCCAATGAATCACCGTTCTAATGTCCGATTCACTCAGATTGAACTCCGACAGCCTGGAGTGCCGAGCGGCAACCCGGTCATTTCCTGTTTAGGAAATTTACTTGCCGAGCTCACCTGCCCAATCTGGTAGAATCATCATCTGAGAACATCTTCATCCTCCTTCTCCCTCTAGATCTCCTCCTCCTCCTCCTCCTCCTCATACCGTCTTTGGTAATTATTACTGCTTAAAAAGGCCAATCTGTTCTCCAATGTCCAGTTTGTGTAAAATAAACATTGATACTGATCAGGCCTAAGAGGCCAATGCAATATTAATTTCATTGACAATGGTCCAAGTCGAAAATGATAGTTCGAAGAGTACCTTGCTAGTCAAAGCCTCTAAGGTAGCAGTAACCATCTCACGAGAAGCTCTTGGAAATTAAGTGTTCCCAAACCAGTGACAGGATCCCACCCATTAGTTGCTTTGAACCCTTCCGTACCGCAACCAGGATTTGAGCCCTCGATTATGTCATTGAAAGCGCCAGCAAACTCGGAGGAGTAGATCTACGGAATTGGGAAGAATTGAGGATGTTGTTCATAGCGCGATCACACAAAGCTCATATCTCACTGTTGGGTTGATGAAACCGATGGGCCTTTTGCCCACAGCAAGTCGGGCATCGTTGATCATCGTGAAGATAGCTCCAGTGACTGGAGAAGCGCACGAAGTTCCGTAGACCATCCCGAATTCGCCATTGAACTGTAGATCAAACAGCCTGTAAGCACAAAAACTACGGAATAAAGTCTGTCACATACGGCAACAACATACTTTGCCCCGTTGGCTGAGATGTCAGGGAATCCTCGGGACTGAAACATCATTAGCACAAAGCTAGGAGTACTGATTCACTTGAAAGACCACACCATTCCAGTGGAATTCCATATCGTCGAGGGGTAATCTGGACGGTAATTTGTCAAGTAATAGTCCACAGCATCTTTCTGGTACTCTGGCATCGCAAAATAGTTGCTGAAACCGCCTCCAGAATATATCTCATCCATACACGCCATCTCACGCTCGAATACAGTTGAATTTGGCTTCATCATCGTGGCACCGACAGATGTGACATACGGGCAAGTCCCGGGGAAAGTGGGGTTGAAAATACTCCCACTAGGAGACAAAGTACCTAGCAACTCGTCAGGATATTGCTACTGGATATGACACTAGGTAAACAGCCGTACCATTGACGGTAAGACAGACACCATTAGCTCCTGCCACACCATCATCTCCCGAACTGTATAAAACTGTGATGCCCATGAGTCCGAGTTTTGCATACTCAGCGCACTGCCTCTCGGCGTAGAACGGAGTGAGTTCAGCCTCGTTGTATCCATATGATGTCGAAATCACATAGGTAGGCCTCACGGTGCCACAGTCCCGAGTGCCTTCCAATCTGTAAGACAAGGATGAATGGCACAACGAGAGATCGACGCACCACTATAACCACCAGATGCGGTGTCAGGGTAGATGGCATCCTCGTCGGGATCGTCGCCGCCATCAAAGGTACAATAACTGCCGTCGATGGCGTCAAGGAAGTTGTTGAACGATGCACCCTCTTCGACGTGTCTCGTTAGACGTCTAGAGAGGATAACCAATATGTATCTCACCCCGAATATCACCAGTCTGGTAGAGCGTCACCGTTTGGTTGCCGGTGACAAGCGACATACCGTATTGCAAGTCCAAATCCGACTCCAGGTTATAGTCAATACCTTGGTATGTAGTCTGTGGATAGCCTACGAATAGGAGGATATTTGGTTAGCATGTAAACGTCACATCGGCCCGGAGGGCAGTTCTTACCACCATCAATCGATACTAAATAAGGTTTCTTGCCAATAAGATCAGTCGAGTAATTCCGAGCGAACATTTGCAGATCACTCGGTAGATATGCATTTGGGGTATACTCCACTGTGCACACAGACCACATGAGCAAGAGTCGAGCAAGGTTTACGGAGTCGTTACTGACCGATGCCATAGCTATTCTTGTGAGTAGCAAGAGGCACATAGAAAAGATTGTAGAGTACCCGGAGACAGATAGGAGTGATATGTTCGTCACAGTGCTCCAGCTCGCTGATGATTTCTCCATCGACCTTACCGCTTGTCTTTGGACTAGTAACACTGACACCCGGTTGGCCGATTTCGTGAAGGGATGTACCAGACCGACGGGTCAACTTGGCGTCAAAGTGCACAGAAGGAGTAACAAAATCGACATGGGGCTGGACAAGCTTTGGAAGATGATATACCTCGCAAGCTTGTAATCATCTTATCAGCTCATCCGATCTCGACCAACCTCTCGACTCACCCACGTGGCTTTGCCCAGAGTTGTGTGTGTACAGGTTGTACTTGGTGTTCATCAATAGTTCCGCTTCCTTGACAGTTGCATTCACTTGGATCCATCCCTTGGGGCGACTCAAAACAATCCGTTCCTCGCCGATACCGCTGACGACGAGCCAATTACGGACGGTCTCGATTGTTTTGTCACTTGGTGAAAATGTGTGCGCAATCTGTCCGGCAGTCCAATGTCTCCCGTAGGTTGGGGATTCGGGATGAGAGACGTCGAGAAGGAGATTTCCAATGTCTTCGATGTTTCTCTGCTTCAATGCGAACTTTAAGGGAATGTTCGAGGTCGCATCGCAACGTTTAGTTAAGCTCCAGCCCAAGGGGAGGCGAGTGCGCCTTTCATGAACATAATAGGGGCTCGAAAACGGATTTGCACTCGAAAGCAGGGCGAAGGAAAACGCAGCAATCGAGAGAAGTGGCGAACAGCGCATCGCGGAACAGAAGGCCAGACTATGGGTATAGACTGAGATGGTGTCTGCACGTGCATCGTTGGTTATAAAGTAGAACGAGAAGGATCAACGACAGCCTTCGTTCAGGGGGAACGCGGAACGTTGTATATTAACGAGGGCTTCTCGAAGACCTAGGACTTGTGGTGCTCTGAAAAGAATCTCAGTCCTCACCTTTTGATCCATGTCCACCGGCAATTACTGTCGGTTTGTTCTATTCGGATACATACACAAATTTCATTCAACTGTTGCCATCGCAGTTGGTTTTGAAACATGTATGAGATAGTAATAGTACTTATTTCCATTGAGATGATAGCAGCTCACCTTGTTTCGACTCACGAACTCGGGTGCTCTGTTTTCACAGCACTCCTAAAGAGTGGCGAACCCACAGGAATGTTCAAGAGGGATCAAACCGACAGCGCCTAACACGACCGACAGTCCCAGGATGATAGGGCAGACGAGAGACCTTAGGGAGGTCAGCAAGAAAGGAGGGAGGAGGAGTGCTGATGTTGCTATGACTTCAAGCTCAGAGATGAGTGTTCAGGCTTATGGGGCAGCCGGATGATGGACGTACAATAACCGACACTG
Organism: Leccinellum albellum; assembly: GCA_038090015.1. Lineage (NCBI taxonomy): Eukaryota > Fungi > Basidiomycota > Agaricomycetes > Boletales > Boletaceae > Leccinellum > Leccinellum albellum. The sequence goes on from JBBPLX010000058.1 coordinate 5,205, forward strand.
GTAAAAGAAGCCGGGTTGCGATAGACAAGCCTCCCACTTTCGTCGTCGTCACCTCGCTGCATCACTATATGGCTCGATTGAAAACATAGCATAGAGCAGAAGGTTGGTTTCATACTTAGGATAGTAGTAATGGAAACCATTCTCCCAGCTCCGAGTCAGCTATTCTTGGGACACGTAAGAATAATTCCGAGTCGGTTAGTTCTCCCACCGTATCAAAGACGTGTTTGAATCCGCAACTTTGTCTACGTGGAGCCAGTCGGAGAGACTTGTGAGTAGCCAGTTGTAGTGTGCCATTTGCGAAGGACTAGTACTAACGCAAGATGTCCTATAACAAGCATGTCTCATATAATATTCGAAGATACCAGACGGCTTTCTCCCCTGGAAAAGGGTGAACTGCCATTGGCAGCTCCGAATGTCAAGCTTGTCAAGCGTCGTCGTGGATCGTCCCCGTTCATCACAGTGGTCAAATACTCGATCCCAATCATCTATCTTGTATATTCGTTGTCTCGCGACTCTGTGTTCACCTTTCCGCGTTCACCAAGTTCGAGCGTGGAACACTCTCGGTCGACGTTACCCACTAGCGCGAACTACGATGATCCCGCGTCCGAGTTCAAAGATGACGTTTTCCCCTTACGACCACACGACACTTGGGATATCTCCACCGACTTTCCTTACCCTAATACCCTCTCGTATGACGTTGAAGAAGGTACCTGGCTTCGCCTGGATGTCCATCCAACTTCTGGCGATATTGTCTTCGACATGGCTGGTGATATTTACTGTCTCCCTGCTTATTCTTACTCAGAGGCAAGCCTATCAGATGGGATAAAGACTAAGGCTATCCCGGTACTCATAGGGGTACCGCACGACGCGGACCCCAGTTTCTCTCCGGAGGGCGATCGTCTAGCTTTCAGGAGTGATGCAGGGCTCGGAGTTGACAACATCTGGGTCATTCCGTGGGCTGTTGGTGGTTGCTCCGAAATGGATGTGAGATCATCCTCCTCTATGACCGCGGAAGCGATTGCCCAAAGGGATCATGATGCTAGTTTGTTGGCGGAAGGTGTTAGAGAGACTGAGGAACGGAGATTAAGGCGACTTTCGCAGGAGGGTAGACTGGCAGGTCTGTGTTTCGATAACCATAACATAAAGGAACTAAACCTCCTTGGGGTGTATAGCTGTGCGCGTCACCAATGAGACCTATAATTGGGTATCTGACGCACATTGGCACCCTTCGGGCACCAAGATTGTTGCAACGAAATGGTACTTCTCCCGACGCTCCTTGGGTGCGGGCGAAGGGTGGGAATATGAAGTTCCAACCCTGCATGAGTTCAAGCAACGCCGAGTGGATGAAAACTCGGGCAGACGTCTCATCTCCAAAGCGCTGCCGCTAGGGTGGACCAAGACAGATTACGTCGAACAGCAGATCGGTCACGAGCGGTTTTCTTGGTTGGGAAACGATACACTGGTGTACTCAGGAAACGTCAAGGATGTCGGGGGTGCTTTTGAGTACTCAAAAGGTATTATTTGTACCCTCTATTTGTCATCGTTTTTATGATTATTAATGTTTCTTGCGGAAGACGTCCACAAGGGCATTTATTCAATCTTTGGACGAAACTTGACGCTCGGGGAAGAAGAAGTCCTTGTTGATGCTTTTCCTGGCGGCGCCAGCACGCCTACGTTGTCCCATGATGGGCGCACCCTAGCTTTCGTTCGTCGTGTTCGCGACAAAGAAGCACTTGTACTCAAGTATGTGTTGATTGCGTATAGGTTTCAGCCTCTGTCTTATTCCTACCATAGGGATTTACATACGGGCACACTCCACAATATCTGGCACGGGCTGACCTACGATCTCTCTACAATCTATGCGCCAATGGGTACTTACCCCTCTTTTGCGTTCGATCCCTCCGACGAGGCTATTCTTGTCTGGGCCGCGGGTCAGATTTACCACATTCCACTTTCCTCCAACGCAGAAAGGGAGCGTGTCTTGGGCGGAATACCTCGGCCTGTCGGTTTCCATGCGCATATTGAAATTAGGCTTGCAGAGACTCTGAAAGCAGTTACAGACGTCAGAGAGCTCGAGAGGGGTGAACAACGTCTTCATGCATTCACCCAGCTCGCCCTCGATGAGACTGGGACGCAGGCAGTGTTCCAAGCCGCTGGTGTTACATACGTTCAGGCGTTGGAATCAACATTCTCAGCACAGCGCGTACCTGTTGCGCATGCGGGAGAAGCATATTACTCGCCCTCCTTCGTTGGCGGGAATAACGATTTGATAATCCACGCACGATGGTCGAATATGAATTTCTCTTCCTTCGAGATCGCCGATCTGGCTACTGGCAACGTATACGATTTGACGGGCATTCCAATGGGGCGATATTTCAGCCCCGTAATCTCGGGTGGACAGGGGGCGGTTCGCACATTTGCTTTCGTCAAAACAAGCGGGGACCGTCTCACAGGCGATGTTGTCGCTACCGCCCAACCTGGCCTTTGGATTGGAGAAGTTACTCTACCCACAGAAGCCAAGTCATCTCATTCACTCTCTGTGACAAATTTACGGAAAATCCGCACTACCATCAACCCCGACGAGGACGTGTTGAAGCTTAACTTCATCTCTCCCGACAAACTTATTGTCCACCAATCTGATCGAGTTTTCGCTGTAGATCTCTCTTCTGGTGCTGATGAATTGGGACGTTACAAGGAGGAGACCCTTGCGAACGGCCGCTCAACGGATGAGCTAGTATTCTCGAATACTGCTCATGGCGCTGCCTTCGTGAACTTCCAGCAAGTATACTATGCCCCAGAAGTAACCTCTTCGACAGACCTATTCAGTAAACCAGGCAAGGCGCCAGAGGGGTTAGCAAGGCTCAGTTTAGATGGTGGACATGATCTAGTTATAAGCGGCGATGGACAAGTCTTCGGGTGGTTCCTCGGTAAGATTTATGATCCGATGTTTTTTTATGACTAAATCTGTCTTCACTAGGACCTTATCTGCATACATTGCCCATTTCTCGACTTGCGCAATGCTCACAGTCCATTAAAGCGGATACCCGGACATTTGGATTTGACTGCGTAACTCGTCTCCTGGACGTCACTGAGGTGGACGTGCGATACGAATCCGAGGTTACGAGGCTCCGTCGTGAAGCCCTCGCAATCTCCGGCGTAGATACGGTTGCATTTGTGAATGCTACAATTCTCACCATGGAGCATGGAAACATTCATCAGGACGTGATCAATAGTGGAACAGTTGTCCTCCGAGATGGCCTTATCGATGGAGTCGGAAAGGACGGAGATGTATCTGTTCCATCTGGAGCTCTGATCATCCAGACCGACGGTGGTGAGTGGCGGGGGACATGAGCATGATGATTAATCTTACGCGCTGCATTCACCAGGCTATATCGTCCCGGGATTCATTGATGCACATGCACATTGGGATGGTACATCTGTGAAATATCCCGCTACTTCCTGGGAGATGGAAACCTTCCTTGCATATGGGGTCACGACGATGCACAAGTATGTTGATCAGTGAAAGCCCTTCGCAGCACTCCCTAAGTCCTTTTTTCAGCCCCAGTTTGCATAACTCACTTGGCTTCGTTGAACGCGCCCGCATCGAGAGTGGACTCATGGTTGGCCCTAGGATCTTTCACACAGGTCAAATTATCTATGGTGCATCTGATTATTCGTACCATCTCGATATTGCGACGACCCAGGAAGCAAAGGAAGCCCTTACCCGTATTAAAGCCGAGGGTGGACCAGCCAGCTGGTCCTATAAGAACTATAACCTACCAGCGAGAGCCTCTAGACAACGCTTATTGCTACAAGCACGCAAGATGAACATGGCCTGTGTGCCCGAGGGTGTGAGTAGCTATCCTTATGAGTGCCAAAATTCGATTAACGAATTAACTTGCCAGGGTATGAATTTCGACTGGGACCAAACATACATTGTAGACGGTAAGTGCACGCTCGATCTCTTTCAACTATGGCTCTGGATTCCCTACTCAGGAATGACGACCATCGAGCATAACATCCCTGTATCGGTGCTCTACGATGATATCCTTACTCTCTATTCGCTGAGTGGAACTGGATCGACACCGACGCATATCGTCGACTATGGAGGGCCGATGGGGGAGCAGTTGCTCTGGGCGAACGAGGATATCCCCAACGATCCAAAGTATGTGTTGACATAGCGCTGTCGCATGAATCTATCTGAAATTATGCAGACTCCGACGCTTTACGAGGCACGACATCCTAGAAGGCTTGTCTGAGTCCACGAGCCGGCCGGTAAACTGTGCGTCGGCGTCATGAGTTTGTTATATACTCCCAGTGCTAACTCTTGTTGATAGCAATCGCACTATTTAACGTCTCTTCGTCAATTGCTAAGATGGTTCATCGTGGGCTGTCTGCTCACATCGGAGCCCATGGAGAGCCGCCTCTCGGGCTTATGTATCATCAAGAAATGGCGTTTGCTAAAGCTGGAGGACTGAATAGTTACGAGGTCAATTTCACTTTCTCCTTTTACGTCTGTGAGCTTTTCTTAGAATTGTTGTCTCGTTTAGGTTATTCGTGCCGCGACTTCTGACGCGGCGAGGACTTTTGGTCTCGATGAGTCCCTCGGTACGCTGTCTGTTGGTAAACTTGCGGACTTGGTTGTTTTCCCGAGCGCCTTCGATCTGATTAACGATGACATCCGTAAGACGAGGGAGATCAGGTTTGTCGTGCGGGGCGGAAGGATATGGGAGGCCAAGACTATGACGGAAGTCTACCCAGTGAAGGGAAGGCAAGAGACCCTACCACCCTTTAATGCTGAGTAGTTTGCTCGAGATTATGCCTGTCGTACTAGAAATTTATACAATAAGTAAACTGCGATGATCGCGATCAAAGTCTACATGTCGAACTCGAAATCCGAATCCGAATCGTCCTTTCTTGGTGGTCCACGGATGTTCTTTGGAGTTTTTGCGTTCGTCCTGGTCGCTGCAGACCGCATACGCGAAGATGGATCATCGTCCTCTTCATCGGAACTATCTCTCCGTTCCTGTTCTCTCTCTCCACGCTGCGATGGATGATCAGAGGGATCAATAGCCCCACACAATGCCAGGATCGCCTCGAGTTCTGCCCGATTGGGTTATTAATGGAAAATGCACAGGAAAGGCTGAATCACCTTCAGGACGTCTTTCACGGTCTGCGCCCCAGGCTATGAGCTGATTTCTGATCTCCCCTTTCCGATAAACGATCAACATTGGTATGCGACTATCGGGTAGATTCTCTATGCACTTGTTGCCGACGATGGACACAAACTTGGTTCGGGGATATCGCACAGCGAGATCTCGTATATGATTGAACGTGAGATCGCTGTACGGAATGCTGCGATACAGTCGGCCTTGGACTAACATGCGGAAAGGGAATCACTCACCCGTCCTTGTACAAAAAACATACCACCCCTGTTCCGTTCTCGGCCTCCCCCTCGTTGATCTTGCTGGCTTCCGTCACTTCCCTGGTGTAATCCTCTCTGCTGATTGGATACACCTGGCCGAAGCGGGCACGCTTCGCCGCCTTGTGTTCCTCGGTTAGCCGTTGGCGGTGGAAAGCGTCGACTGTTCGTAGGAGGTCTTCGTCTGTGATGTCCTCTCCCAACTCGCGCAGCTCGTCCGCAGTCAGATCTGCTATGGGTTCGTCGAGCGTCGGGGACGGTGGTGGCGGTGGTGTGTGTGGGCGAGGGGGAAGTATACCATGCTTGCGGAGTGCGTCATTGCTGTGCAAATGAGACGGGGACGGGGAGAAGGGGCGATTAGAGCTTACAATTCAGTGTCTTCGTTTGGGTTGACTGCCATGTGGAGGTAAGAATCTGATTTAGGAAGGTTGTATTCAAGTTCGCCGACTGCGACGCGGACTTGAATGCATCTCCGAGCGGTTGGCAATTTCTACTCCTTTACTCGTCCTGAGATGTACTACTGATCACATCTTAACCCGATCGCATCCCAGCACTTCCCCCAATTCGCCGCTTGCTTCATGACAGTGACGTCCATCGGAACGACGACCACGACGACCCCTCACGGTCATGCCGTCACTGTCAATGAAATCATACTCCCTCGCAAGTACCAGGAAGAAATATTTCGGCGAGCGCAGGAGCACAATATCATCGCCGCACTCGACACAGGCAGTGGAAAAACCATGATAAGCATTCTCCTCATCAAATGGGTCGTCTTGCAGCCAAGCGCTGTCGGCAAAGTCGTCGTATTTCTAGTCCCCAAAGTCGCCCTCGTTGAACAACAGGCAGAATTCATTTCCTCTCAGACCCCTCTACGAGTCCGAAAGTTTCATGGAAGTTTGGATTTGGAGCTCTCCGATAGGGCAAATTGGAAGAGCTCGTTTGAGAAGGCGGACGTGGTCGTTATGACAGGTGAGATCACAACTTGCTGGGCACCAAGGCATTTCTTCTCAATGACCTACGTAGCTCAGATATTCCTCAATATCCTCACGCATTCGCACTGGAACATCAATAAAGTACACCTCCCCTCCCAATTCGTATTGACGTCCGCTAACCTCGTCATCAAGGTCTCGTTGATCATCTTTGATGAGTGTCATCACACACGCAAGAACCATGCCTACAACGGCATAATGCGCGAGTACTTTCAAGTCCATCACGCCGAACGCCCAAAGGTATTTGGCATGACGGCGTCGCCCATCTGGAATCCCAAGGATGCGGAAGGGTCTTTGGCGACTTTGGAACGAAACCTGGATGCCACTGTCATCGCTGTGCGGGAACACGTCTCAGAATTGCTTGAAAACTCCCCGCGGCCTGTAGAAGTGCGTGTCATGATGATATGGTTGGAACTCATGTTCACCTACCTTCTGCAGATTATTAAGGAATACCTTCCTCCCCCTGATAACTATCTTTATCTAAACCCAAACCTTTGGGAAACTCTGTCACTCTTTCAGTCCGACATTGTCGATATAGCATGGGACAAATTACATATGAAGTACCATGTCACTCGGAACAGCCTTGGTCCTTACTCCGCAGACCTTTTTATATACCACGAGGTTCGTACACGAGTCAATCAACTTCTTCTAGAATTCGATACGCATGACGATCGCATTGCCAACTTCTTCGACATCCAAGAAGATGGTATGGACATCGATGATCCTCCCTCGTGTCAGAACATTGCAGCAACGCCGCCTGCCATTGAACAGATCGACTCCATCCTTTCTGATTTCAAGCCTTTCTTTGAAGACTATTCCGCTTCTCCACCAGCCGTACCCATCCCCGTCCCGCTCGCTTGGTGTACTCCCAAGGTAAAAGCTCTCACTGAGGTCCTCCTCGCGTACCATACCCCAACATTCCATGGCATTGTCTTTGTGGAGCAACGTCAGGTTGCTGCTTGCCTTGCCAAAGTACTTTCCAAGATCCCCGAACTAAGAGGTCGTATTCGGTGTGCTGAGCTTGTTGGGCACGGCGGTGGCCACGGCACACGGGGCAAGGGAGGTTCCAATGGAAACGTAGCATTGGGGGTGAACGTGAAGGGCATGGGATTGGCAAGGCAGCAAGATACAGTTAGGTCGTTCCGGAAGTCGTATGAGGAAGGCGGTCTGAATTTGCGTATGTGTTCTTTTCTTTATTGCCTTCGTTGTCACATGATCGATTCGCTTTGTTCAGTGGTTGCTACTTCTGTCGCTGAAGAGGGATTGGATTTTCCGGTGTGTCTGCCTTCATCTGTTGCTTGTGATGACACTCTAATACTGGACCGGTAGGCCTGTGATCTTGTCATACGCTTTGATCCACTCCATCACATGGTCGGATACGTCCAATCTAGGGGACGAGCACGGACCAAGACATCCACCTTCGTTATTATGGCTCAAGCAGGCCATATGTCGCATCTTGATCGCTACAGGACTTTTCAAGAAATCGAACCTGAACTCAAGAGAGTCTATCAAACTCGAGAGAATCCCACTCGTCCTGCTTCACCCGAGTCGTCGTCAGACTCCGAAGAGGGCGAGCTGGAAGAAGAAGATCCTGAAGATGTCGCAGCGCGGGAACGGTACATTGTGCCATCTACTGGAGCAGTGCTCACCTACGGCTCTGCCATTGGGTTAATTAACTACTTGTGTTCTCTGATCCCACATGACGTCTACACTTCTCCACCTATGCCCAAGTACAGCGGCGATTATGCTGCTGTCCTGGAACTTCCATCAAGCCTCCCTCTCCCAGTCGACCACCTCATCTATCGAGGGCCTCCAAGGAACTCGAAGCGCGAAGCAAAACGAGCAGTTGCGTTCATAGCTGTTAAAGCTCTCCACAAACTCGACGTCTTTGACGACTATCTCCTTCCCTCGACAGGCTCCAAGGGAAAAAGCGAATATGATGCAGATGGTCGCAAGCTTCTCGATGTCTCTGGTATCCCGGATATCATGAATGTTCTTATACAAGACCCATGGACACTAGGTCCAAGACTGCGAATGCATGTCATTTCAATCGATGGAGAAGACTCCGCCGGACTCATCACAGGTACTGAACTACCGCCGCTCCAACTCTGGAGTGAAGGCCACTCCATTACGATGCGCTGCACGGATGAGCTTGTATTTCCTCCTGAGGAGGAGTTCGAAACCCTCCGCATGCTTGAAGAGTTCACCAAGATGGGCATCTGGTTCTGTGTCTCCGGACGTCCAATTATGCTCCCTATCACATGCTTCCTCGTCCCTCTCACGGAACACAACTGCATCGATTTCGAGGCGGTGCAACGTGTTGTGGAGGAACCATATGGTACATATGATTGGGAAGGCGTTTCCGAGAAGGACTCGGGTACAAGAATGGTTATGAACTGTAATCTCTATGGCCGTGCGCAGATTCTCCACAACATAAGACACGATCTCACCGCACTATCTGTACCACCTCCGGGCTCGCGCGAGGCTCCATATGCGACGTACCACGAATATTTCATGCAAAAGTGGACTAGGAAAAGCCGCGAAGCTTTTGTTCCGACTGATTGTCCGCTTATTGAAATCCACAGTCTTCCTCGTGTTCCCTCCGGTCTGTATCGTCCTACATCCAGACACCAAGCTGTCGACAAATACAAACGTCACACAGCACCAAGCGGGTCGATCGTTCCGCAGGGGGCGTGCAGGCTCGTTCACTTTTCTCGGTCGGTCTACCGGTCCTTTCTATTCCTACCCCGGATCTGTAGGCGCGCAACGGATCTCTACCGGGCGAGGGAGGAGCGTGTACAACTCGGACTACCCCCAATCAGTGATGACCTTCTTATCGAAGGATCTACTCTCCCCACCACTAATGCGGCATGGAACAACCAACGTTTGGAGACTTTGGGCGATTCTGTGCTCAAGCTCACGTGCACAGTGCATATCATGAACAAGTTCCCCCATCGGCATGAAGGACAACTCTCTCAACTCCGTCAGAGCAGCATATCGAATCGCACTTTGTTGGCGCGTGCCAAAGCTATCGATCTCGAGAGGTTTCTCACATGCGAGGCTCTGAGCCTGCATGTATGGAGGTATACAATACCCGAGGACTCAGATATAGTAGATTGCCTAACGCAAGCAAAGCATACGGTGCGCAGAGAGTTTCCCCGTCGAAGCTTGCAGGACTGCATGGAGGCAACTCTTGGAGCAGCATTCCTAACTGGAGGCATTGAAATGGCATTACGGGCTGGTGACGCTTTGGGGTTGTCGATGGGCGGGCCTCTCCCATGGTCACTCCGCTACTCTCGACCCCCAGAGCCTTCCCTCATACCGCCGATTTTTACAGATCTGCAGGCTTCAATGGGGTATGAATTCCATCGTGGCGAATTACTCGTCGAGGCGATTACGCATCCATCATTTACAACGTCGGCGGGATCATCTTATCAACGCTTGGAATTTCTCGGTGATGGTGAGGTCGACTCCCGCAGCAGCCCTTCTAAATGTTCACTTTAAATTTAGCTGTGATAGACCTGGTCGTAATGTGCCATCTTTTCCAAAGATATCCAAATGCTACGTCTGGTCAACTCTCCGCTGCTCGTTCTCGTGCCGTCTGTGGACCTACCCTTGCGTCCATCGCTGTGAACCGTCTTGGGTTACACAAGCACCTGCTTATCAACAATGTGGAGCTTAGCACTGCGATTACGCGGCACGTGCCCCTTCTGGAGGCCCTCTCGCCTGAAGATGCAATTCTCAAGGGATGGAAATACGACCCTCCAAAAGCGCTGAGCGATGTGCTGGAGAGCCTTGTCGGTGCAGTCCTTGTGGATAGTGCTTACAACTTCGAGAAGACCGCTTCAGTCGTGGAAGTGGTGATGAATGAAGTATTGGAGGTGCTGACAACCACTCTTCCGAGAGATCCCGTATCGGAATTAATGGTCTGGGCTGCTACTGGAGGTTGCAAAAGGATTGCGTTCCAGTAAGTATCCCGTCTCTATGCATTAATACGAGCCGACAACTTTTCCGTGCAGAAAAAGCCAGAGTAATTCAGAACTCCGACGAAACGATAGTGTTTCAGTCATTGTTCACGAATTGGTCGTCACAGGACCCATTACAGCGAGTAATCTTTCATTGTCAAAGGGTCTCGCCGCTGAACGGGCACGTGCTATTCTGGGTGATCCCAATCACGAGATGAACCTAGCCCGTTTATGTGACTGTCGGAAAGCAGCAGAGGAACAGATGAACATCTGTACCGAACCTCCTACTGACCAGGCAAGCCAGAGAGTCACTGACGAGACAGAGGAAGGTTTTGCGTCCATCGCGAAGCAGAAACTAGATGAGGACTATGTCCCTCCCACCGACGCCGCTACTGCGGAAGTGGGTGACGAACTCGATGATGAGACAGTCCCGACCAAAGTCTGAGATGGGTAAGTATGTTACTCAAGATCCTTGGGATGAACTGCTGGCGATCCTTTGCTCCATCGCGAATGATTGTTAGCGGTTATTTCCATGTTTCTTACACCTTTTTTCTTCTCATTCTCACTGTGTATTCCTAGCGACTCATGCTATTCGGATATGCACCATAGATGTTGGAGTCTTCCAATGTAAAATGTCATGTAAGCTGAACAGCATCGATCGGGATAGTCTTGTAATATCTGTGTACACTATGATGTACTACCCTTCCAAATTGATGCAAGAAGTAGAGCAGGAATTGCGGAGTGTTCGACTGTCAAACAGGACCAAACAACATCACTACTTGAACTCCGGCATACATTTGACTTGAGATACTCACCTCCTAGTTCCGTGACCATGGGAGACGAATATCCTTCGTTGTTCCGTATGGTGCATGTCTTAGATGCATTCGTCGACGCTAACAAAATAATCTAGGCTCGGAAGAGATGAGCTTGGTACAGTTCTACATACCAACCGAAGTAGGCCACGACACAGTTGCTCAGCTCGGAGAACTCGGAAACGTTCAATTCAAGGATGTTGGTGTTCTGATACTGTTCTTTTGATTTCCGCTTACGAACTCTTCCGTAGTTGAACCCCACTATCAATCCTTTCCAGCGCTCTTTCGTCGGTGAAATCAGGAGATTCGAGGACATGGCGCGTCGTGTTCGTTTTTTCGCCTCCCAGATAGAGAAGGAGAAGGACGTGATATCAATTCTTCCACTTAACGACTCGGCTCCTCTTGACACTGTGGGACCGAGTGCGGCTCACAATATCGACGAGCTCGACGTCACCTTGGTAGGACACGAGACCAGGCTTTTGCAGATGAATGAGAGCTACAAGCTACTTTGTGAACGCACAAAAGAACTCGTTGAGGCGCGCTACGTCTTGAGGGAGACAGCGGGTTTCTTTGACAAGGTAAGTCACTTGGATGATTATCTGTATTTTAACTCATTCGATGTCAAGGCCGAAACGCAACACACTGATATCCGGACATCCTTTGATGAAAGTTCCGCTCCTCTTCTCCAGCATGATGAGCGCGAAACCCAGTATTCGTCAGCGGTCCAGTTTGATTTGGAGTATGCTCGATTTCTCCGCGTCTATTTCTTTCTTTGACTCTGCTCCAGGTTTGTTGCAGGAACTATTGATAGAGCCCGTATCCCAACATTCGAGCGCGTGCTCTGGCGTGTGTTGAGAGGCAACCTTTATATGAATCACACGGACATCGCGGAACCGTTTGTTGATCCCGCGACCGGGTCTGAGACACGCAAGAACGTGTTCATTATTTTTGCGCATGGTGATGCGTTGCTCGCAAAGATTCGCAAGGTTGCCGAGTCCATGGGTGCTACTTTGTATCCCATCGACCCTAATGCTGACAAGCGTTCCGACTCGCTTCGCGAGGTTACTGCTCGTCTAGAAGAACTTCAGACCACCGTATACAACACCGAAGTTACCAGGCGCACCGAGCTTCTGACAATCGCGGACAAGCTTGCACGATGGCAGGACGTTGTCCGGAAGGAAAAGGTGATCTATGAGACTATGAACCTTTTCAACTATGATGTTCGGAGGAAGACTTTGGTCGCTGAAGGATGGTGTCCTACGAGAGATATCGGCGAGATACAAGATGCCCTTGGACATGCAACGGCACGTCGTTTCCACAGTATCGTATAGCAGGTCGTTTAATTTACTTTCCAGGAGGCCTCTGGCACTGGAGTTGTGCCGATCCTGCACGAGCTCCACACCAACAAGACGCCGCCCACATTCAATAGGACAAACAAATTTACGGAAGGGTTCCAGAGTATCATGGACAGCTATGGAATCGCGACTTATCAGGAAGTCAACCCCGGGTTGTTTGCCATCATTACCTTCCCTTTCCTGTTCGCAGTGATGTTTGGTGACATTGGTCATGGTCTAATTATCTTGTTCGCCGCTCTCTATATGATCATGAATGAAAGAAAGTGGGGAAAAGGTGGCCTAGGAGAGGTAGGTGCTAGATATGAATAGGATCCCTGACTGACTTCCTCGCTTCAGATCGCAGGGCAATTCTTCTTGTAAGTCACACAGGTGTATAATGGAGTGCGCTAACATGCATGCAGTGGGCGATACATCATTCTTTTGATGGGGCTATTCTCGATCTATACCGGCCTCATGTATAATGACATATTCTCCAAGTCCCTTCACATCTGGCACTCTGGATGGGAATTTCAAGAAGGCAATGGAACGACTGTACACGGTGTCTCGAATGGGCATATTTATCCCTTCGGGTTAGATCCAGCATGGCACGGTGCAGATAACGGTCTCGTGTTCACGAATTCATACAAGATGAAGATGGCGATTGTTCTTGGGGTGATTCATGTATGCGCCTAGCCGGTGTCACGGCATACAGCCTTGACTGACGCGCATTTTAGATGACGTTTGCCTTGTGCCTCCAGGTCCCCAATCACATCAGGTTCAAGCGTCCATTGGACATCTACGCCAATTTCATTCCTCAGATGATCTTTCTCCAGTCGATCTTTGGTTACCTGGTGGTCTGCATCCTTTACAAATGGATGATCGACTGGTCAAAGGCATCGACCGAACCCCCGTCGTTGTTAAACATGCTGATAGCGATGTTCTTGTCACCCGGGTCGGTCGATCCAAAGAGTCAGCTATATCCCGGACAAGGATTCGTGCAAGTTGTGCTACTACTGCTAGCTGTCGTTTGCGTTCCTTGGATGTTATGTATGAAACCGTACTTCCTCTGGAAGGAGATGAAGCAAATTCAGGGTCAAGGGTATGTGGGGCTCGGCCATCATGATGGTCCTCGCGAGAGCTCAGACGAGGTTCTGGAAATTGAAGAAGAGGGTAATGGACGGGTGATTGTTGAAGAAATGGAAGAACACGTGAGTAAGGCATTGTTATTTGTGTACTGCGTTGTTGATAGGTCTTGTCAGGAACACCACGACTTTGGGGAGATTGTCATCCATCAGATTATTCACACTATTGAGTTCTGTCTGGGTTGTATCTCACATACGGCCTCGTACCTCCGGTTGTGGGCACTTTCTTTGGCGCACGCTCAGCTATCCGAGGTTTTGTGGAACATGACGTTAGAGAATGTCCTAGGAATGGGGGGGATCGTGGGCTTCATCGTGATCACCTTTACGGTCGTGATGTGGTTCAACCTGACAGTTGGTATTTTGTGTCTCATGGAGGTGCGTATCTCGATAAACGTATGTTAAATACCTGACTTACCTGATTCAGGGGCTGTCGGCGTTTTTGCATGCTCTTCGGCTCCACTGGGTCGAGGCCAACAGCAAGCATTATGAGGGAGGGGGATATGTAAGTTTCGTTATCAGCAACGTGTGATGCTCGTGCTGATTATCCACGGCCAGGCTTTTACGCCGTTGAGCTTTGCGAAGCTAGATGAGAAGGAATAGTTGCACATCATCATGGGGGCATGTCGTTATCACATTGCACTGTAGCGGGCATCAGACATTTTTACTTCATATTGAGGCTGTCCGGTCCGCACCGCTCGCATGCACGGGTTTCGCATTTTTCAAAGTCCGAACGCCTTCCCCATATATCTACCGGCTATTCGACTGATCTCTTTTTCTCCATTCCCCACTCATTTTCTTTTCTCCTCAGGTCGGTTTCCCTCTGAGATCGCTGTCGCTCGTCTCCTGACCTCCTCCGAGGCATTATAGACCATAGAGCATAATAGAGCACCGCTTGTTCTGCATTTTCTTGCATTTCGCACATAGAAGAAAATTTTACGTCTATACTCATCGCCCAGGTATGTGTACGCGCGCAAGTATGCTCTTCCATGTCTTACCTCTCTTAGATTTATAAAATGCCTGCTGTTACCGCAACTGCTGCTGTTATTCCTTCTCCCGCATCGCTCAAGGGCGGCGTCGACGGCCAGGTCGACATCGCTACCCTCTTTGTCGCTGACAAAACTTCTCGTGAGGCTGCTGCAAAGACTCTTGCGTCTGCTGTGCAAAACGATGGACCTGCCGCGCTCAAAGCCATTGGTTTCACTGAGGCCATTCTCACGGCACTTTCTGACAAAAAATCTCCGGCTGCTCGGGAGGGTGCTGCCGGTGCTATTGTTATCCTCGCTAAGGCAGGTGCAACGAAGGCCCTTGAACCCACTTTTGTCGAATCGGGCCTCTATGCCGCCCTTATTGAGGGCTTCGCTGACAAGATGCCCGCTGCCCGTAATGCTGCAGTGGAAGCCGTCCGGGAGTTCGTTGCCACGATGAATCCATGGGCTGCCGCTCTTCTTCTCCCCGAACTCCTTAATCAGATCAAAACGGCTGGGAAATGGCAAGTCAAGACTGGCGCTCTCGTTGTTCTGAACCAGCTCGTTGTTAGCGCTCCTGTTCAGGTCGCTCGCCTCATGCCTGATATTGTACCCATTCTCTCCGAGGCCATCTGGGATACCAAGGCTGACGTGAAGAAAGCTGCTCGCGATTCCCTCGAAAAGTCTTGTGCTTTGGTTTCTAACAAGGATATCGAACGTTTTATTCCCGCTCTCATCAAAGCTCTGATTAATCCGGTCGAGGAGGTCCCTAATACCATCCAACTCCTCTCGGCCACTACATTCGTTTCTGAAGTAGATTCTCCTACGCTCTCCCTCATGGTTCCTCTGTTGGCCCGTGGTCTTAATGAGAAGCTCACTGCCACGAAACGCAAGGTCGCGGTGTAAGTAAATCACTGTTTATTGTGATTGCATCAATATTGAAAACAGTTACTTAGCATCGTGGACAACATGTCCAAACTGGTCGACTCTCCAATCACCGTTCGCCCCTTCCTACCTAAGCTCCTTCCAGGCCTCATTAAAGTCGAGACTTCGATCGGTGACCCTGAGGCACGTGGCGTCGTCGGCAAGGCAATTGCGACCCTTCGCCAAGTTGGTCAGGTCCCTGAGGGTGATGGAACCGACCTTCCCCCTCTGAAGGTCGCCGAGTCATCGCAATTGACTTCGTCCCTTTCTGTTGTCTACAGAAAGCTTGGTGCGAGTACTCCTGAGCTCACGGATGCTACAGTTGTCTATGTGTCGCGCCTCGCCGCGAACTTGGTAAATGCCAAGAACTTCGATATTTCGGAGTGGGGGTCTCTTGCCCCCTACTTGTCCTTTGTCGCTTCCTCCCCTGACCCCGCCTCTGTAACAGGAGAATGGGTTGTTCGTTCAGCTTCTTCAGGCGATGATGATGAGGATGTTCCTGAAGATGAGGAAGAAGGCGAAGACTTGTGTAACTGCCAGTTCTCCCTCGCTTACGGTGCTAAGATCCTTCTCAACACCGCCACCCTTCGTCTCAAACGCGGCCACCGTTACGGTCTTTGTGGAAAGAACGGTACTGGCAAGTCCACCTTGATGCGGGCTATCACCAACGGTCAGGTGGAAGGCTTTCCTTCCCCCGACGAGGTCCGTACCTTCTACGTCGAACACGATATCGACGGCAGCGAAGAAGATACTTCCGTCCTGCAATTCATTTTGTCCGACAAACGTGTCCTTGCCCCTGAAGCGGAGATCATCGAGACACTCGCCTCAGTCGGTTTCAGTGACGAGCGTCAGAAGCATGCAATCGGCAGCTTATCCGGAGGTTGGAAAATGAAGCTGGCTCTTGCCCGTGCAATGCTGTTCAAGGCCGACATTCTTCTCCTCGATGAGCCTACTAACCACTTGGATGTGGTGAACGTCGCGTGGCTTGAGAATTATCTCATCTCATTGAAGCACTGCACATCTAGTATGTATTACCCACCGCTCAAGTGGTATCTACTCAATCTGTTTCTAGTCATTGTGTCTCACGACTCTGGGTTCCTCAATAACACTATCACCGATGTTCTTCACCTCAACCGATTCAAGATCCGGAGGTACCGAGGCAACCTTGAGGCCTTTGTGAAGCAAGTACCTGAGGCTAAGTCGTACTACACCCTTGAGGCTGCTGAGGACTATAAGTTCAAGTTACCCGATCCTCCTCTCCTCGAGGGTGTCAAGACCAAGGAGAAGAGTTTGCTTAAGATGCGGAAGGTTGGCTTCCAGTATCCTTCGCAGCCCGTCCAGCAATTGTACGACATCAGTCTCCAAGTCTCCCTCTCTTCTCGTGTTGCCGTCCTTGGCCCCAACGGTTCCGGAAAGTCGACGTTGGTCAAACTTCTCACTGGTGAGATGGAACCCAACAAAGGCGGTGAAATTTGGAAACACCCTAACTTGGTCATCGGTTACGTCGCCCAACACGCATTCCACCACATCGACCATCACCTCGACAAGACACCCCTCGAGTATATGCTGTGGCGTTACCAGACTGGCGAGGACTTGGAAGAGATGGGTAAGGCCTCTCGTCAAATTACTGATGCCGAGGCACAGAAGATGAAGGATGGTGCTCTTTACATTCACGAGGGGCAAAAGAGATTGATCGACGAGATCACTTCCCGCAAAAAATTGAAGCAATCATACGAGTACGAAGTCTCTTTCAAGGGTCTCAGCACATCTGAGAACCTCTGGGTCCCCCGTGACGAACTCATCAAGCGTGGCTTCGAAAAGGTTGGTTGTGTTCAACCTGTTGTTTGACGTGATCCTGAAGTGTTCTTTTAACAGAAAGTCTTGGAGGTCGACACGCGTGAGGCTCAACGGCTCGGTCTGCTTCGTCCTCTCGTCCGTCGTGAAATTGAGAAGCACTTTGCTGACTTCGGTCTGGAGGCCGAGTTCGTTTCTCACAACACCATGCGCGGGTTGTCTGGTGGGCAGAAGGTAAAGATCGTGTTGGGTGCCGCAACATGGCGCCGTCCTCATGTTATGTGCTTGGATGAGCCTACTAGTACGTTCGTTTATCCTGGAGTGAACCCGCCTAATATTGTATACAGACTACCTTGACCGCGAGTCATTGGCCGCCCTAATTGAGGCTTTGAAAGTCTTTGAGGGTGGTGTTCTCGTGATCACTCACAACAGAGACTTCTCAGAGTCTATTTGCTCCGAGTAAATATTGCTCTCCGCTACCAGATGTGACATCCGTCTAACGGATATTCTCTAGGGTCTGGGCTATGCGTGATGGTCACCTCGAGGCATCTGGCCACAACTGGGTTGAGGGACAAGGATCCGGTCCTCGGATCGACAAGAAGGATGGAGAAGAGGAAGACCAATACGATGCTATGGGTAACAAGATAGACACCAAGAAGACCAAGAAGCTCACTTCTTCCGAGCTTCGTAAGGTTAGGCTCGATTTGAACTTTCGCATTCAATATTCACTGACTGTAATTGATCTTTGCAGTTGAAGAAGGACCGCATGGCACGCAAAAAGAGGGGCGAGGACGTCGATGACGACGAACTCTGAGTGGTGTTTTATACCCCTGTATCACTTTGTACTGTCTGTGGGTCTATGTCTTGTTCCCTGTTTCCTGTGGTCCGCTGTCTTCTGTACCTTGTTACGATTATCATATACTACTAGAATTTATTATGATTTTTCACGATGTTTTAGTTTGTATGCTGTAGCCTGTGCTAGGAGGGTTTGCGTATTTGTACTGCCAAACACGCCCAGCCCAAATATTAACGGCATCACATACGCCGCAGCGCACAGTAACATTTGTATACCCTTGTTCACGACCACAACATGCCCTTCCTTGACGACCATGAATATCTGTATCCTAGAGATGCGCGCACACAACTTATGCCCAATGCTACCCAGAAAGTAACCCTCATTGTTGCTGGATGTTATATAATTGCAATAGCTATACTATGGTGAGGGTCCGACTCGCTCTCATCCTGCTGTGGAGTTGCTGACAGTTGTGTTGCAGGCATGTACCCATACTGAGTTGGATAAGTTAGTCTCTTCATCATCCTCAGAATGCAGCCGCTCTAGCTAACTCGTTGGTTTAGTTTATCCCTTCAAGTATGTCAAGCCCTTTCGACTAGATGTTGTAATAGACTGACCTATTCCAACGATTGCTAACGGTTGGTTTCCACGAGGTAAGTGGTGCACGCGATAAGGTCATCCGAAGGCGCATTCATTTCCGCAGATGAGCCATGCAATTGCTGGCATACTAACCTGCGCGACTATTCACTCCGTGGAACTGGACCGTCAGTAACGAGTTGTCTATATGGCCAACGAGCACTTATTTAGCATATAGCCGACGAAGGGGGTGAGACTCGTATGTCTGGTGGTATACCCTGGATTACTCTGCCCGCGGGATATCTTGGTTCTTCACTCATCGGCGCGTGTTTGATCGCATGCGGATTCGATACCAACGCAAGCAAAATCGCATGTCTCGTCCTCGCTGGATTCTTTCTAATTACGCTGTGGTGGGCCCGAAGGAATTGGCTGTACATCTCCGTCCGTATCCTGTCTGTCCGCATCCCGCTCACATTCCTTTAGGACATGGGTACTCATCCTCGGGATGACTGGCTTAATCGTTTTATTTTGGTTTGTCGCAGGGGGCGTAGCCCTACGTTATTTTGTTAGCATATATCTGTTTGTTTGTGTTAAGTCTCATCTTGTCTTCTAGGTTCTGTTTATTGGTGTAATGTCGGACCTCTACGTTCTTTGGGATGTGATTGGTGAGCCTAAAGGTTGGTCCGGCGCCCTGTTAGGTGTTGACAGCCAATAGACGATACCATTGCGCGCAAAGTGAATAATTCAGATGCCTCCGCATTCGCTCGAATTTGTGGATGTTTTCCATCCCAAGGTCCGTTTTTGCTTGCTCCTCACGATTGGTATGGCTTATGATCGCCCACAGTTTGGGGTGTCATCTGGCTTTTGATAGCCTTTGCTTTCTTCGCTGCAGGAGTCATCGTAGGGCTCGTCGCCTTCAAGGTACATGCATGTGTTTCCCATTTCAAACCTGGGGTTGCTCATCGAAGATGTAGGAAACGGCTGCCGAGCAGCAAGAACAATCGCAGCATTTCCTCCCTGTTCCAGGATCCAGCGCTGCATTACCGGGATCCACAGTGCCGACTTCGCTGCTCGTCATTGTCACGAGCTTGCTCTGGAAACTCCTCGTCTGAACGACGAGGATTGCGGATGGACTTCTTCCCTTCAATGTTTGTGTATAGCTGTGTGATGTATTATTTACAAATCTCATACCCCCTTCATTCGTGTATTCAAAGGTGCTACAGAACAAGGTCTGACCTTGTCATCTCCTGATATACATTCAAACCATGGACAAATAAATATGGGATGCTCTCCGTATTAGATTACATCAACCTTCGTGGATCAGGTTGCTATCGCAGAAAGATGGTCGAGTAGGGTGTCTACATGTGAACCGAGAACTAAGAGTAGTGACGCTCGTAGTATGTCGAGCTAGGTTTGGGGTTCTCTACGTAGACCTAGGTACGAGATTCGCTGGTGTATGGGAAGGTCGATCTGGGGCCGTCTCCGCTGAGTCTGCGCGAGCGAGTGCAGTGCAATGTACAGAATGATAGGGTTCTTTGACAAACAGACCAGACCTTCGGAGGGTAGGTGCCAGGTGTCCAAATCGTGCGGAAGAGACGCCAAACGAGGACCAGGCGAAACGAAGGGCACGAAAGGATCTCCCCGAGCTAGAATCATACTAATGATTGAGAGGGGGATGGGTGTGAAAAGTGAGTGAGAGGATGGCGAGATGAGCGAATGAAGAGGAAAAGACTATGGGGACGACGTATAACCTGGCCCGGAGCAAGACGGAAGAGCTAGGGAGCAAGAACATCGGTCGACCAGCAAGGGGACTATGGAGAGGCCTCAGGCGTAACCGGCACCCTGGCCCTATTCTGATCGCTAGCTCAGGTGGTTGTACAGTTTGAACGGCCACTCAGGTCGAACATATTGTATGCCCTCCGTTGTCTCATCGGATGCGAAACAGTGCATTTCCCAAAATATACGACTGAGAGTGTACGAAATCTTTGGACTTGGAGTTCAATTACTGTCGCATACAGAAGTCGTAAAACAGCGAAAAAATGTACTTGCCAGTTCATTTACACATTGTATTTTCCATGGACAAAGTCTTTCCTTGTTTCCATAGCGAGTATCGTTTGTCTTCATCATACAGTTTGTGGGACAGATGTTTCATAAATATACCACCTTCCGAGTCGAAATCGGGTAATGGTCTTATTGTATCTCTGCTCCCGCCATTCATGCAAGTAACGCTTAGAACGGACTGAGCGAAAAGGATGATGGATTGTCAAGGTCGACTAGGCAGAGTGCAAGCAAGGTCCGGCATCGCCAGTTGCTAGAATTGTTGACATGCACCGCCACTGCTAGTTCGCATCATGATCATGATTAATTACCGTGCTGAACTTTTCCTGTCTTACATTCCTCGCTGGACAAACTACAGCATCTTTCTTGCCATGATGATCACTGCCAAGTTTGATGATCGCTTTAATCCTCGACCTGCAACATGGAGGATTCCCACAAAGTTGTAACCCAAGTCAGAAAAGGATGGTGTACATCTCGTGCATCACCCTCCTACTCCTTTCTACGGTCGTATTGGCAGATTATTATATAGACAATGCAGATACGTCTATCACCTACTCTATGCCATCCAATCAGTCGGGCCAGTCTTGGGACGCATTCGTGGCGGGTGTTCAGTAGTAAGTACCAAGAACTGCAGTTCGGCGACCACACTGGCAATCACTCTATTCTACTTAATGCCTCGAACTGTTATAATCAAAATTAGTCCGTGCCTCTTCCTTTGTTCCGACTGGGTTCTGTCTGACTGATTTGCCAGTGCTCGTGAGCTCTCTCCCCGCTTGTCTGAATATGACATTAACTTGCTCCTCCATCATCTAGAAGGGGTATGTGGCACAAGTGACAACTGTTTCATCCAAATACCCTTCACAGGTGTGTAGTCCTGGTTCAGTAACAGGTCGCTGCTTTCATCTCACATTCTAGGGTCTGGCATCACAATATACGTGTTTAATGCCGGTATGACAGGCATGTCGGCGAGTTTTTCGGTAAATGGTGGGGAAGCTGTTTTCACCTCAATTCCGGCTCCAACCGCAGCGGAGAACTATCAGGCGCCAAATATTTCGCTGTATGATATCCAGGGTCTTCCGAGTGGTGATCATACCATCAAAATGACATTAATGGATTGGGAAGGGGCAGTTACTTTCATGAAATTTGACTATACGTATGTGAAGAGGCCTTCGTGCTGGCGCCAGTACCGACCACGATGTCGACAGCGCAGACATCTAGTCAAACGCCTACTCAGACACTGGTACCAACCGCATCAGCTTCGAATAGGTCGTATCTCTCCTTCCTGGTACAGATCACTGGCTCATGGATTCATTTTAGAATTGGCGTGGGAGGTATTGTTGGCATTACGTTGGGGGTTGCGGCTATGCTTGGGAGCATCATGACTGGCATTCTTTCCTTTCGCAAGCGCAGAGCATCGCATCGGGGAAGCTCAAGCTCTGCTTCCCAATCTACCTTCCAAATAGAACCGTTCACATTACAGTACAGCAGCAGTATCGCATCATCTTCTCGGCCACATACACAGCATAGCGCCGGCTCATCCCTCTCCCTACAGTCGGATGGAAATACGGCTGTTCCTCCACTGATGCGTTCCGCTATCCTGCGTGACGTGCACGGAGTATTCCCTTCTGCACCGATCCAGAGACGGCAGTCTATCAGGCCTGGAGCAACCACCTCCGTCCCGCAACTGGTTGTCCGACAACCGTCCTGCTGCGCAACGAGCCCATCCGTTCGCTCGAGCATGTCTCACGTCGCGGACGAGGGACCATCGGCCTCTTTGGATTCCGCGGTTGCATCGCAATACAATCTCACTCCGGCACAGGTCGACACCGTTCGCGGGCTGCTGGCGGACGGGGTGCCTGCCGATGCAATCGCGCGCGAGGCATTCGGGACGATGAGGGTTTCTACAGATGAAACGAACACTGGACAGGTTACCCGTTTCTCTGAGTATGCTTGGGGCCTAGAGTCGCCTCCGAGCTACCAGACGCAGGACCGGTGTTAGGCTATTAATTAGCATGGAGGATATTTCGTATGAACATTTGACTCTGGCAGGCAATGATAGTTGTTGGTTTAGCGTGATAGATAACTTATTCCGTGGATTATGGCTAAGCTAGAATTTTAAGGGCACGGACTTCAAGGAAAGGGAGGTAGTGAGCTGAGAGGAAGTGGATGCGGCGGGTGCGCGGAGTGCTCTCCAGCCTAGCTGTAGGGTATGGCAATGCATGAGCTGCGAGGGTTGGACAAGAACACCTCGCAGACGCATTCGAGATCGGGCGCTGGATGGGAGTATTAAGCTGCGGGAAACGGAGGCAGGGCGTGGCGGGCGGGTACCAACATCCATTGTCATTACAATTGCTAATTCTGATGGGATGGATTTCAACGCAAGGCCGACGACAGGGAGTGTTCACTAACAGCTCAACACTACATCCATTGTACAGTATGACAGCATAGGCAAATCTCCAAACTCCTGCTTTGGAAAAATTAGCGAATAGTAGTGGGGATATTACAAGCCTTTTATCTCCGGCGACGACCATAATCTCTCTCCTCCGAGTCCCTTCGTCTCCTATCCGGCGTAACGGACGGATTTCTTCGACCGTCCCTGCGCCGGCTGTCTTGTTCGTATCTTTCACGACTATCATCTCTCTCGCGTCGCGAGTACTCTCTGCGACGGTCACGGCTATAGTCAGGACTCCGGTCCCTCTCACGACGTGGGGGAGTGGGTAATCTACGATCACGTCGCCTTGAATCGACAGAGGGCTCTGAGTCAGACGGCTCAGGATCGGAATCCGGCTCTGATAAATCTGTGTCTGTGTCACTACCCGAATCGGCATCTGATGACGAGGACTCTTGTTCGAGCATCGCACGACGTTGCTCCATGATCAGACGAGGCGCATTCTGATATGGTTTGTCAGCGAAAGATCGAGCGACACGGCAACCCAAGACCCACCTTGAGATATTCTCTCATGTCTTCCGTCAGCACACCCAAACCGACGGCGGTGAAGTAGTTGATTGAAAATCGCGTGTCCTTTGGATTGTTCGTAGGGAACATATCTCTGCACGCCGCTTTGACTTCCTCATCCTTGAACCGCTCCGCAAGATTCTTCAAGCCCATGCTCTCCATCATCTCCTGCATCATGATCTTGATGAAAATACGAGCACTGGAGGTCGTTTCGTCCTCGTTCATTTTGATATTTGAAAGAACATTCCAGGAAATGGCGTCGGTGGCAAGCATGTGCCCAAAGAAACGGGAGATGTTTCGTAGCCGGTTCGTTTCATATCTGTGAATTGTGTGGTAGTAACTGCCGAATGCTTGTTCTATGCATTCCATCCAAACACGGTTGAGTTTACTGAAACGTTCGCCAATAAGACCGTAAAAATTGGAGTAGGACCGTTCTTGAGAACAACACTCGATAATCATGTTGATGAGTTCGATCTAGAGGATGCATCAATCATGTAGTTCTCCAGACACGGTGATCGACAGACATACCTCTTCGCCTTCCCCGAGTTGCACCTTGAGCAGTTTGTGCACAGCTTCTTCATAGTTGAGGGCATTCATGATGGTAAGGTATATCGTTCGCCGCAGATTGACCAAGTTAGTTCCCGTACGATCCTCGATATCCTCTTTCTCTTTAGCATCTACGCGATCTCGTGAGCAACGGGGCACTGTTTGAAGTAGAGGGTACCCACCTTCCTCCTCGTCTTCTTCCTCGCTCGCCTCGGACTCAGACTCCTCATCCGAACCTTCCCCGAGAATCTCGGCTTTGATCGCCTTGTATTTTTCCTCGTTCTCCAAATGGTTGGGATCAAATTTGAAGATGTCTGCATCCACGAGTCAGTCTGAGTGGCGGTCGACAGATTTGTTAGCTTACTCAATCCCTCTTGGACTTGCAGGTCGTCCTCCAATTGGATCTGGTGGGTGATCTGCTCGTCTTCTTCCACAAGGTCCAGGCCTTCGGGTAAAATGGGGTTATCTTTGTACTTGTCTTTGCGCACTTGCATCAGGACCTCGATCATGTATTGCACACGGTGACTGATAGATCCTTCGTTGAGAACAGCGCGGAAGCGTTCGAAGACGGTCGAGTTTGCTTTGGGAGAGTTTTCGGCGAGAAATGCACCGACGTCACGAGTAAATCCGACGGCAATTTCGATGGAATCGTCGGTCGGACGTTCAAGTAGCAGGACAAGTATCTGGAGTGCGATGATCTCGTGCGCGACAGCTTGGTTGACAAGGTGTGCAATGAAGGTGGTGGTTGAATTGCAGACGATCTGACGGCATCCTCAGCGATGGGCCTGGGAGGAGATGAAGCACGACATACTTTATCATTGCGTTTGAAAGCCCTCCTGAACTGACTAATGAGTCGAGTGAGAAGAAGTTCTCCCACCTGAGGGAGTTTTGTGTTGATGATGGAGACGAGCGCAGCAAAGACCGGGGTAAAAGGCAAACTAGCCGCCTGTGCTTTCATGACGCTGCGAGCAAACAGTCCGCGACCACGAATGAGGTTTTCGGAAAACAGCTCTGGTACGACTTGCTTGATATTGGCGATATTGACACGATTGACGATACCGGTGATGGACTTGCGAAGCGCATCCCAGGAGATGCGCTGGTACTCGGCGCTCGACTTGTCCGACGCAGCAGCAGCTTGGAGAGCGCGAAGGCGTGCAGGAGGGACGTATACCCCCCCAGAGCGAGAGCCGACAAGCTTGGCGAAGTCGGCCTGCTTCTCCGCCAAATCCTGCGCGCTTTCTTGTTCCTTTGGTTTCGCAGCCTTTTCGAGTTCGGCTGCGGCCACGCGGGCTGCGAGCTCTTTTTCACGCAAGGCTCGTCGAACGGGGTCCACGTCCTTCACTTTTGGGAGGTCTAAATGAGCTCGGGGTGGGGGCGAACGTGATCTCCTCCGGGTGGGTGGAGGTGGCCCGTCCGACCTGTCTTGAGAGAGCGAACGAGACCTGCGAGATATTTCAGGATGAATGAGATGGAACGACGAGACGCGTAACGAACCTTTTCTTCGTGGCCATCCTGGTGGACTCGATTGCGTAGCCGTGGGAAAACATATACTTGTCTTCCTCCTCCTCATGGAAAAGCTACACGCACTCGCATCCGTCGTACGGGTAAGTTTGTTCTCTCTTACTTGTCTGATCATAAACCAACCGTCCTGAACAGCTCAGCGACCGCGTCGTACGCATCCTCGGTCAGGTAAGTAACAACGCCCCTATAAACCATAATCACCCCGTTTGACACGCTCGAGCGATAAGAACCCAGGGAAATTCACATTGCAGGGTAAGCCGACGCTTTCCTTCTCTTCCCAGAGTCATACGACATTGCGTTCTCAGGTACAAACACTTATCTCGTTGGCGAGACCGCCCCCTATACGCTCATCGACACCGGCGATGGCAGACCAGCCTACATCCCGCTCCTCGAATGCGCTCTCGAACACGGCATCATGCCAGGTGGGAAGACCTCCCCGCGACAGCACATCTCAGACATCGTCATCTCCCACTGGCATCCCGACCACGTCGGTGGCCTCTTCTCCGTCCTGACCCTCCTCAAGAACCTCTGGGACTCGCGAAACGCACCTCTTCCCTTCCAGCCTCCGCGTATACACAAGTACCCGCATACGAAACTTCCAGACGATAGGTTCCAGCGTGCGATTCAGCCCATCGAACCTGGCATGTACACGCCCAGTCCCGTTGGAGCGCTCTTCCATGACTTGCGCGACGGCCAATCGTTCCCTATCTCCCGCTCTGACGCTTCCCTCGACTCGGACGCCAACTTCCGTGTCATCCACGCTCCCGGGCACACGGAGGACTCTATTGCACTCTTGTTTCCATCCGAACGAGTACTTTACTCAGCGGACAGCGTCCTCGGGCAAGGAACAGCGGTGTTCGAAGATCTTGGAACGTATCTGTCAACCCTTCGCTCTCTACTATCGCATATCGACGAAAGCACCCTCATCTATCCCGCTCATGGTCCCGTCGTGAACGACGGTCAGAAGGTCATAAAGGATTACATCCAGCACCGAACGGAGAGAGAAAGTCAGATTGTGCAAGTACTGCAACAATCAGGGACCTGCTCTACTTGGGAAATCGTATCCAAGATTTATGCAGCGTACCCCCGTGATCTATGGGAGCCTGCTGCCAGAAGTGTCAACCAACATCTCCATAAGCTGGTAACCGAAGGCAAGGCCGAGAAGCTTGCCGGCGAGGGGAAAGATGTTGAATGGAAGTTTCGGACCAGTTTTTAGTCGAACCTGGAAAAGACAGGTTTGTGGTTTTCGTGGCATGGGTCTAGCATAAGATATTATACATCCGTAGTGTGTAAGATAACAGGTTTATATCTATAATGCATCAAAGTTGATGTGATGTGATGCTCTTCTCCTCTCCAACTCGTCTTCACGCTGGTGTCACGATATCAGTGATATTCGCCGGCGACAACCAAGGTTGAACTTACCTTCTCGTTGAGATGCAGTATGAACACAATGACAGCCAATATCACGGTGGCCACCACGACAGTCAGCGTCACCCAAGGAATCCACTGCCCAGGCCGCAAAAATAGCTCCCGTTTCCACGATCCCTCGCTCAAACCAGATGGTGGGTGAATGACGAGACGAGAGTTTGGGATGACGCCCTCCATATTGATAAAGTGTTCTTGGATGTGTTTCGTGGATCCCACAAAGAGATTCTCTATATAGTTATTCGTTCGTCCAAGGCCAAAGAACGAGTATGGGGTGAGCAACGAGTGGTAAGAAGTCTGTGGGAGCTGGCCGACTGTTCGGCGAGACATCAACACGGACGAATACGTACAGCCATTCTAACCCCCTTACCTTGAGCAGCTGACCGTTGGCCGGAGGTGTCCAGGACAGTATACTTGTACGACGCTCCAGAATAGCTCACTCCGAATGGCTGTCTGGCGTTGAGAGTCATACTTGATGCCAGGTAAACGAAACTCACCAGATAAGTCGAGCCGTTCGCCATAGTGCACAAACCATTGTTACATGCACCATTCAAGACTACTCCGACCCATCAGCAGACACAACACAATAAAAAGGGTCGCACCCACCAATCGCTTTCAAGAAGAACGCATCGTAGTAGAAATTATTCTGGATGAACGTAGCAGTGCCATGACCCTGCGCACCCGTCCTCTGAACTACAATATCCAGAGTTCCCTATTTAAGCCAATAAGTCACGTCCTTTGCAAATTCGAGATACAAAATAAACGCACGTCTTCATCCATATCTATAAATGTTACACCCCGTGCATCGTACATGGCTTCTAGACTCTCCGCGCCCGTCTGGAGGAGCCTGAATCCACGCTGTCCCTGTCCATTTGCATCACACCCTGGAAGGCCCTTCGTACAGGGTTCCGAAATCAAAAGCTTCGGTGTGTGCCTGTCCGCCGTTACTGCGATCACCAACAAGTCAGGAAAGCCGTCCAGATTCGTATCCCCAAGGCGAACGGGAAGAGGGAGAGCTGGCGAGAAAGTAGTATCGAGTACCAGGAGAGAACTCGAACGGGAGTGAACCAGTGAAGTAAAGGGGATCTGAACGAAATCCTAAAAAGATTGATTATGAGGACAAGTTAGAATGAAACAGAGATCCGCATGCTTGCTTTGTTATTCCCATTCGTACTGAGGTCGAAACTAAAGTTTGCATCAGCGAGACAGAGGTTTTCGGGTGGTCGGCATAATCGGTTCCCTTGCTTGTCCATAGTCTGGGACCTGCCGGAGGTGCAAACAGGTATTTGCTTGTTATAGGCGATATTGATCAAGCAGCCAGAACCGACCCCAGTCGTCGACGATACAGACGAGCAGGTCGGGAATACCATATCGATAGTTCCGTCACGATCTGCAGCGTATACATTGGTGCATGATCCGCATCTATGCCATCTAACTCACTTATATCAGCAAATGAGATCGCCTGCACCCCAGACGGAAGCGGTTGGTGCTGCGCAAGAGAAAATCCAGCATCCTTGTTATTCACCCATATTTGAAAGGACTTTTTGCCTGACCCCTCGTCGCAGACGAGAAAGATGTCTATAAAAGCGACTCATCAAACAAGGCCCCGTTTCCACGGAATAGAGACTAACCAGCAAGACAATCCCCGTTCAAGTCAATGATCGCATTGCTGTGTGGTGAAGCCAGCTTGCATTGAGAACCATGCAAAGGAGGATCGACGCTGAGAACGAGTCAGTGAGAGATTCCGCGACGAAAAAAAAAAAAAGACATACAGTTCAAACAACGTTGGCTCGCTTTCCGACTCATTCCACATATTTCTCCATGCCTTCAAGCCCGCAGAACCCAGGCTGGGAGGGGTCATGCCAAGCAAATCGATCTTCATGTCGCCATTCAGGTCGACAGGTATAGGCTGCGAGAGTGCAGAGGAAGGCGACGATATCGGGGTCGACTCTAGCAAACGAATCCGAGGCTCAGGTACAATCCAAGAGCATGGACAGCATGCATACCAAAGGTTCCATCGTGATTACCCTTGTAGAGTGCCACGTTAAGAGTAGTTGCAGAATTTGAGCTCATGACCAGGATGTCGAGTTTCCCGTCGAGCGTGAAATCTCCCGTGATGACGTTGTAGATAGGCGTCGTGTGTCGCATTTGAGAGCGTTTCTCGAAAACGAATTCATCTGAGCAGAGTAAGGAAGTGAATAAGTGTCGTCGAAACAACAGGCATACCGTGGTTCCAGATGTATACCGACAGAAGTTGCTGGGTCGTATCGAGTGCTAGTACGTCTAGGCTTCGTTCTTGTCAAGGCCAGCGATGAGGCAGTCGATCGGTCGTTTGCTCACAATTGATCCCCATTGAAATCCCCGAACGCGACCATACGGTCACCCTCATCCAAACCCATGGAACCGGCTTCCATGAGAGCATTCTTTGTGAATCGCTTCGGAGAAAAGGGCCATATTGAGAAGACAGGGTTGACGAGGAGTAAGATGGATAGAAGAAGTCGAGGGAAGTGCACGCTTCCTAACATATCGACGTGCAGCAGACTATCTCATAAGTATATGTCGTACGGCGACAACTTGGGATTCAAACACGAACAAACTACGCAAAGTCGTTCTCACTGCCAGCCCAAGTAAACCGTAAACAGACATAAAATGTATCTAAATCACTTGAGAGGATCAAAGTCGCCCCAGTCGTCCTTTGATACTGGTTTGCTAGGCGCTACAACGCGTGTGGGCTGCATGGGCGTCAACATGGATGACATTGTCAGAGGGGAGGAATGCATCGGAGGCGACGACAGAGTCGGATGTGAAGGCGTGATCGTTGCAGAAGGGATATAGCTCGGTACGTTGTAGCTAGTAGGAGACGCAAAAGTGTTGGATGAGGACGTTGAGAGAATGGATATGTTATAGTTGGGCTTTTGAGCTGCAGCAACGGGGGCCGCAGAAAAGGATGAGAGAGTCGGTTGTGATGATGGGCTGGAGACGCGGTGGATTTGAGTTGGCTGTGGATGTGTCGAGAAGGACGACCTATCGAATGATGACAAGGGTAGTGGTCTAGCACCGAGTCGTGAGGGTCGTGGAACGGACGTATCAGTCCCAAGTCGTGGCGATGAGGGCAACGATTGGGACTGGGGGGCCGGTGCGAGTGGAGCCGGGGGCGGATTGATGGGCATCACAGACGATGCAACCGATGGGCTAGATGTCTGCAGAATCATTAGAACTGGGTTCCAACCTTAGAGAGATCTGCTAACCTCGGGGGTATCATTAAATATGCTGCCCCAGACGTCATCTTCCCAGCCTTTTGAGTTGTCGATGACCATATCAGGCTTTATACTCGAATTGCTCCGCCCTACCAGCGTCTCGAAATCGACGCCCGAGTCAAAGTTTGGCAACGTCACACCATTTGCAGGTGTAGATCGGTCTTCCATGCGCTGCGAGTCCCGTAAGAACTGATTGTGTTCTTTCTCAACCCTTTCTCCGAGTTTGCGGATGACCATCATAAACCGCTGAAATTGGTGGACGTTCAGTACTGTGAGCAGGCGTCAGCAACAGCTAGGCTCTGTCGACTTGTACACCAGCTCACATGGCCCCATTGACATAGACCAGAGCTGTGGGAGAACGAGGGTTGCCACTGCTTCTCTATCAATCTTGAATCCCATAGCTTCTTGCACAGAGAGGGTAGCCATCTGATAAAGGATGATGTATCCTATCATGTTGGGTAGCGGTGGGGACGTACCATCACGGCCGGCTCCTTGGTGCGGATTTTTGACAAGAGAGGACATAACTTCTGTGTCAGATTCGTCTAAAATGCTTTCAATACACAGTCCATGCTACAAGAAGACTAGACTAACCTGATCAAGAGTCTTTACCATACTCATGAAGGTGACCAATGTGGCGACCTTTACTGAGAGCAACTTTGTCTTGGTAAAAACCAACTATGAAGGCTTGAGCACACTCCACGATGATGGTCTTAAGCCGAGACATACCGCTACACGAGGAAATAGCACGCCGGACACTTCTGCATAATCAATGGTTTCACATAGATTAGGAACCACTCCCAAAGCCCGTTCCTGAACCTGTGCAAGGGATCAGACATGTATAACGTGAACTGCACTAATATACTTACTGAAGAGTGCTCCGACTCCAAAGCATTATACAAAAGGGGCAATACCTCTTCACCAGATGTCAGTGAGGAAAGATCCATAATCTAGCACGCACGTTCTCGGAAGACTCCTTTTTCAGTTTTGCTCTGCAGCATATCAAGATTATCTAGCAGTGTAAGCATGTTTTGTGGCGGGTCTTTGATAATGAACAAGGGCTTGAGACTGGGCAAGACAAGCTGGGCGAATTCAGTAGCTGATAGAATGTTTGAGATCGCAAAGACGTTGGGCAGAATATACGGAAGAAGATGGGTGTCTTTCATCTGTAATACCATATTGTGTCAGCACACATCGGCGGAATGATAACCGAGCATGTAGAACCTCTTCAAGGAGGGACGGTAATATCTTCCGTGTTCTCAAGCCTTCTGAGAATTTACCCAAAACACTGGTCAGGCCTTTCATAAATGATATCTTCTCTTCTCGGGTCTTTGTCGTAAAATTTGACCGATCCAAGAAGTTAAGCGTAGAAATGGGGAGCGAGGAGAAGAAGGGGTGAGATGGAAGAGTGGATGGTGTTGGCCTGCTTTGGGACCCTCGCGTAATAAGTGACCGTAAGAGATCTGGTACACTAATTAGCTATGTCACACGGAGAAACGGGGGAGATACCTTGCAAGTCCGGGTCCAAATTCCCTATATCTGGAACCGGTCGACCCGCATTATCGCGCAAGCCGCTAAGACTTCCGTGATTCCGGAAAGGTGGATTACATCTGCAATGAACAGCGTATATCACAGCACCCAGAGAGTACATATCAGATGCCGTAATGAGTATCTCATCTAAAGCATATTCCGGAGCTATAGGAAAGATTCAGGTCACATAGTCAGAGAACAAAAGAGGTGGAAATACCCATGTAATCGAATGAGCGCTGGACGTAGGATGGTATGCGACCATCAAACCTAGGAAGCTCCCACCCGGATGGCGACCCGTCGGCGGTAGTCAGAGGGATAGTCAAACCCAGTCCGGATATTTTCCAGTCACCCTGCAGCGAAGAGCAGTTGGTCCGTCAGAATGATGATTGGGAGACATCACATACGACTTCGTTAATAACGATACATTCTGGCTTCAAATTCGAATGTATTAATTTTGCCGATGAGTGTAAAAATGAAAGTCCTTTGCACAGCTGAAGGGTGCCCTTTTGGATCTGGGCGGGAATGAACAAGGGTAGAAGACTGCACGAGTGCCATCACGTACTTCGATCTCATCAAGCTCAACGAGAGTGATGTAATGAGACCCTCGTGAAATTGACATATGCAGACATGACAGAACGGGCTCCGTCGCAAAGATGAGTTCATTGCGAGTTTCTTCGAGAGGCTCGACCATCTCTTCGTGACGTTTGTTCAACGAAACTTAGAATGCTGGAAGAACATACCAAGGATAGATGGGTGACGCAGCTTGCTCAAAGCAGCGGTCTAAGTTGTGGTGTGATTAGTTCCAATCGTGCCGATGCGTGTAATGCAGTTGTGACCTCATTCTTCAAAACTTCCAGGACATGTTCCTTGGACGTGGGACCGAGGCCCTCCAACTCGACCCGCTTGTCGAAGGACCAGACGGACACACGTTTGCCTGTAACCTTGTGCGTTGCTCCTTGGACTTTCCATAGGCCGATTCTGATTGGGATGGATTGTAGATGTATGTTGGAAGATCCTGAAGGGGCTGGGGTGGACGACCGACTACCATTTGGTTGGTTGGTGTTATATGACTGAGATATCGCAGTCCGAGTAAAAAAGGACGTCGCAACTGCAAGCATGAATACGTTGCTGATATAATCAATATGCGTGTCTTTCATCCCCGTGGGTAGTAGTACATGATGGCCACAATCGCGGATCTCAAGCGTCCTTCCGTTCAACCATTGCGATGAGGCCGACTCTTCGTGTATTCAACTCCCATGCGGTCCGTGCAAAGAGCACAGCGTTTATCGGGCTCGGTCGCATGGGCTCAGAGATGGCCTACAACCTCTTCTCCAAGAAGCTCGCACAGTCCACTGACTCACGTTTTGTGGTCTGCGACGCAGTATCTGAGAGTGCCGTGTCTTTCCGTCAGAAACTTTTGTCACAGTTCC
The DNA here is from genome assembly GCA_038090015.1 of Leccinellum albellum. NCBI lineage: Eukaryota > Fungi > Basidiomycota > Agaricomycetes > Boletales > Boletaceae > Leccinellum > Leccinellum albellum. The sequence goes on from JBBPLX010000058.1 coordinate 38,641, forward strand.
CTAATGCGAACGTCGACGTTGTCCAGACACCAGAGGAGTAGGTAATCCATATTGTGCTCTGCATAGACACCAGCTCATGCCAGCAGAGCCGTGCGCTCTTCCCAGACAGTGATCACAATGCTTCCCTCTTCACCTCAAGTGCAGAGTGTCTATTGTAACCAGGGTGGGATTATATCTGCGCTGAAAGCATTGGAGGGCACCGAGTTGAAGAATTCTTTATTCATTGACTCCACGACATTGGACGTAGATGTCGCACGCCAAGTAGCCGGCGATGTTATTCTAACAGGGGCGCAAATGATTGATGCACCCGTATCCGGAGGTTCGTGTGGCTGAATCATCGCCGCTCCGCCTATTGAATGCAAAGATAGGCGTTACCGGGGCGCAAGCCGGCACTCTTTCATTCCTTGTCGGCGGTTTAGAGGAATCTTTCCGTCAAGCACAACCGGTTCTCGAGCTGATGGGAAGACGTATTATTCACTGTGGTTCCTCTGGCGCGGGACTGGGTGCAAAGATCTGTAACAACCTTGTGTTAGGTGTGCAGCAGATCGTCGTCGGGGAAGCTATGCTTCTTGGACAGAAACTGGGACTGAATCCTGCAGTACTGGCCGGTGTGATCAATAGTTCGACAGGTGGTTGTTGGGCTTCTTCCGTCAACAACCCGGTGCCGTCCTCGCTCCCAGAGAAGTCGCCCCCTTGCGAGAAGGACTATGAAGGCGGCTTCGCCACGGCTCTTATGTTGAAGGTGGGTTGATTTACCATGATCGCCGTTCTAACTAGTGACCTGTTATGGTAGGACATGGATCTCGCAAGGAATATCGCCACGGCCAACAACAGCGCGTTACCTCTGGGCGAGGCTGCGAGGAACTTTTATGAAGAGGTGATCCAGCGCCGACCAGACCTAGCGAAGAAGGATTTCTCTTCAGTGTATGTGCACCTGAGAGGTTAAAGTCCTCGGAGCCGTTTGGGCTGCGAAACAGGGGCGCTAGGTGTCCCCGACGGAACACGTATGAGGTGACACATTTGTGTTGATTAGGGTGCCTTGAGAATATGATTGCGCTATTTGTCTGGATGAAAGTCGGTCTCTCGGGGTGGCGCCGATTACCCTGAGATACATTGTGGACGAGATAGATGCGAGTATAGTTTAGCGTCGACAATACGGACATATTAAAAAGGATCAGGTGGGCATTTTCTTATGTAATACAGAAATCTAGTTCTCCGAGATTGTGTTGCCTCCGCGACGATGGCCGTATAAAGGACGGCCGTCACGACCGATCAAACTCGTCCCGTGCAAGAAATACTTCCTTCGTCTACTTCCACCATGGCTCTGCCATCCGCTATCATTTTCGGTACGTCCTCCCTTCCTCTTCCTCCCCCGATCCTTCTCCGATCTAGTCAGGCGGCATAAACACCTATTCGCGCGCACTCGCTGCCCTCCTCGTCCCTTCCGACGGTCAGCGTCTGGTCAAGGTTCGTTACCTTTTTCTTTTGCTATGGTCTCTCCTCACTCCTCAAATTCATAACAGCACCTACGTATCGTAGACAAATTTTCCGTAGCCCCACCCACAACGTAAGCATCGCTATCTTTCCGCGACACCGGACTCACGTCCCCACAGCTATCTCGGGGCAGAGTTCCCAAACGTTCTTTCTCAGTCAAACGTCGAATACCGCCAAGTCAACCTCACCGTTCCCAGTAAGTGGCTAGTCGTACGGTACAACATCTATCTGACCCCGTGCAAGCCGCTGTTGCCTCTGCCTTTGATCCCCCACCGGGCGAGGCCCCTTACTCTTATGTATTCGATCTCACCGGAGAGGTTAATCCTGACCGTGGAGAAGTCGTACGTTTCCCCTCTCTCTCGTCTGCCCCCCATTGTTTATCAAATTACACCTTAGATCGCTATCAAGATGACGCTCACGGTTGCCCACATCATCGGGTTGGAGGCTGCCAAACGTAACGTGAAAGCATATGTGCGCCTTCAGCAACCGGTGTATGAATCCGCTGACAAAGGTGTACATGACGAGAAAGAAGATGTCAAACCTGTAAGACCCCTTGATGTTTGGTGGCATGAAACACTCCGCATGCTTGCATCTATTCAAGGGTATCTGCGTTTGAAATTCGTGCGAGAAAGCAAGCTGACATTGAACCAGACTGAACCTTGTTATTTTGCGTTGTGGGTTTGTGTACGGTCCGTATGTGGAATATGGCCTCTGTGAGATACATGTTATATTTTTGGTCATGTAAATCTGATGGTGATTTGCAGATCCTCTAGTCATCACTGTCGCATCAATATATGGGTATATGAAGAAACCCATGAAGACGATGTAGGGCTCGAACCGACGTACGGTGTTGCTTACCCACTCACGAGCATTCGCAGATGGGGACCAGGCAAAGAGCCCGTACATTCTGTACATGTCGAAGATGTGGCAGGAGCATTATGGGCATGTGCAGAATGGATGAACGGGCAGGGTCGTGAGCAGGCCAACGTCTTGGCCGGCGAGAAGATACCCTTTCACAATGAGAAGAGCAAGGCCAAGGAGGTCGATGGAATGATTTCACCAGACGAGCAACCAATTGCGCCCTTGTTTAATTTGGTGGACGACTCAGAGATGACGCTAACGAAAGGGGGTTCGATGATTACCGAATTCTTCGGGACGACTTTTGAGTTCTATTCGAATTTCGAGACGACGATCGCAAAGGTACGGTTTTGTCTTGGAGTGCGAGTATACACGTTGACTGGTCATCAGTTCAAGCTGGAGGATTTGGTCGAGGAAATCAACGAGGACCACGTAGGGACGTGGACAGAGATGCTCCAGCGGTCGAATCCGCCGATCACACACTCGCCGTTGACTGCGTACATGGACAAGTATGTATTATCAAAACACAAGCTTGCGTACAACAACGGGAAGATCAAGAGAGTCGTTGGGTATAAACTCAAGCGCCCTATTTTCGACCACGGGACGTTGAGAGAGGTGGTTGACAAGTGGAAGGAGGAACGATCGTGGCCGATGTTGGAGTAGGAAAGTTTCGTGTGTGTCTTATGTTTGGGATAATTGGCTGTTCATGCTGTACCTGCTGACTAATAGTGTTGTTTAATCATCTAATTTTATCTCGCCATTGTAGAGCAAACAAATGCTTATCGATATCTTATAAGAAAGAGAAGGGAAGAGAACCCCCGTACTACCAGCGCACCCTCTGAATCACTTTGTGTGGTGTGCCAGTTGAGCGTTAAGCGATGGCGAACGAACCTGAATACTTCCCGCCCTTAATTGCAGAACAACAAAGTCTTCTTCCACCAGAACAACTTCCACCGCCAATGGGTTCTGCCAACGCCACGAAACCAGAAGGGCGCCAAGGCGACGGCTCCGCAAAGGCTATCATATGGGTCCGTGTAGCGCTTCGTCTATCTGTCTGCGTTCTGATTCACCTCAGGTATCGTTTTTTGTGAGCACACTTGCCAGGTAGTCGTCTCGCTCTATCTGACATGAACAGGTCTTCATTCTGTCTACTTGGATCATCGTCTTGAGCAATGACCCTGCCTCCCTCGGCTGGTTCAAGTTCCACCCCTTGCTCCAGACCTTATCCATCGGTTCCTTCACGTACGGTGAGAGCGCTCAGTGACTCACGTTGCCGTCCATGCGCGCGTCTCATCCGCATCCGCACAGGCATCCTGACTCTCCAGCCCACCTCCCAGCCCCAGACCAAGGCTGCAGGCCTCCAGAGACACCAAATCGCCACCATCGTCGTCGGCGTCCCCCTCATCCTCCTCGGCACCCTCGCCGTCTTCCTTAACAAGCTCAGCCACAATGCACCGCATTTCACGACTTGGCACGGCGTAAGCGTTTTATTTACCCTTTTGCGTCTGTGCTGCGCATTTCATCTCGGTTCCCCCTTTAGACGTTTGGAATCATCGCCGTCGCGTGGATCGTGGTCCAGGCCTTGGTGGGCGGCTCGACCGTCTGGTTTGGCGGTGCGGCGTGGGGTGGCGGGATGAAGGCCAAGGCGATGTGGAAGTATCACAGGTGGGGTCAACGCTCCGTTTGAGACCCAAACTCATGCGCGCTTGCTTAGGTTGTCGGGGTATATCTTGTTCCCCGTGCTCTTGTTCACAGCGCATCTCGGAGGGGGTTGGTCCGACTGGGTAATCGGTCACAGCGAGGCTTTCGTGCGACTGCTCGCCTACTCGATCGCACCCCTTCTCATTCTCGCCGCGCTCTACACGCGTATCCGGTGGGCACTTTCAAGTTCGGTGGATCCGGCCATGTTGCTAACCAACCTCACATAGCCCGTCCAAAATGAAGTTCTTCTGAAAAACTTCTGGTTTATGCAATCGTTTTCTGCAGGCTTTTTTGACCGTGCTATGCTGTTGTCTATGTACTGTACAAAGAATGTGTAGGATATCGTTCACCCAGATGCTTGTTTCGAGTCCGTCAATGGTGTAACCTGCGGGATCACCTCAGCCAAAAATCCTGGCAAAAACCGCTCAAGCCTCGCTTCCGTTGCACTCCACATCGTCCGTTGCTGTTCAACACGGTTATCCTCGGCTCCGGGCGGTGGGACAAGGATACCAGCCGCATTCATCACCAGGACAACGTTCTTGAGCGACTCAGAAACTGCTTCGTACTGGAAACATGGCCTCAGTTAGCGGTGGAAGCAGGGCGGCCATCGGAAACGAGCACATACCAACTGCTCGCTCTTCTCCGCGCTGATCAGGCGGTCCAGCAGATCCAAGATCTGGATCCACAGGACCCTACTGTCCGCGTTCCGGCGGCTCTGCGCCACCTCAAAATGCATAAACGTTTTGCACAGTAACGCAGACGCGCGCAATCGCGTCTCGGACATGCCCTGTGGATCCAGCAAATATACCTGTGGCTTCAATAGCTCGTCCAAAATCGGGAAGATCACGCCGTTGAAAATCTCTTCAACATGACCGTGGTCCGTCTCGTCGTAGACGAGTTGCGGGCCGAGCAATAGTCGTTGCAGCTGATTGATGGCCGTGTTTCGGACGGGTCTGGACGGGTTCGTCGACTGTCTCCCTAGAGATGAGATCAGCGGAAGGCAATAATGCCGCCACACTGTTTCGAGAACATCAGCATCTAGGTCTGCGCGGATGTTGCAAGTCGATTGATGTATCACCTTGTCCCGGTTCTAGCTTGGCAGACTCCGCAAATGGCGTAATAACCCTCTTCAGATCGAAGATGAGGTCGATGGACTTGCGGCCACGATCGATGGGTGGTGAACTGAAAAAAATTGTGTTGAGCATGTGCATCAGCCCTTTGAACGGAATTAACCTACTCTGCAGTAGGCTGCTGCGGTGCCCGACGGGGCCTCGGCGGTGTCAACCGTATTGACGCCCCTGCAGCAGTCGCAAAGTCATCCAGCGTGGACAAGAGTCCCGCAATATTATCCGGGGTGATCTCCTGACCCCGTCCCTCCGAGGCAAAACTCGTAACGAGATCGAATGTAGATCGAGCAGCTTTGGGGTTCGATATCGTCGAACGGAGCGTCGCAAAGACGACATTCCACTCTGTTTGCGTACTAAGTCGGTCGTTAGCAACGATCAGTCCTGGCACTCTGCTGGCTCACCTGATGGCTGACTTGTGTTGCAATATCAAGCCCACACCTGCCACTACGTGTTCTGCAACGGAGTTGGCAACGGACGATGGCAAGGTAGCGACCAAATCCAATGATATATAGAGTTGATCGCGCAGAGCGTCCTTCGTTTCAAACATGTTGGCATTACTTGAATGTATGTCAAGTGGGTATGCTCTCACCTTTTGAGCGAGAATTAACGCGAGGCGTAGGAGTGCAACGACGGCTCGTTCAATGAGCAGTACACTATAGTGGGTTGAGGCAGATAAGAGTGCCGATAGGTGCTCGAAGATCACTGGCCTGTGGTGCACACAATCCAGTCATGAATGTACGTATAGGCTACCCAAGAACTCACCAAAGATCTTCGATACATTGGGTCGTATGACATGCAATACTTACCATCGTTTCCAAAAGGAAGACGGCCGCGGGATCGTAGGGCAGAACGTAGGTTCCATCGTTTTGTGACGTCCCGCTGTACGAGCTTGCGACATCGTCTGATTCTTGTTTGAGCCTGGCAACAGTTCTCTCATGTGCAAGCGCTTCAAGGGCTTTGACAGCAGCAACGAGGGCCTCCGAGTCTAGCTGTCTAAACAGCAGTCAGAGAAGTCATGTTGTGCCTTCCAGTCCGAACTCACATGATTTGAGCGTAGAGTTCGTCTAGACGACAGGATGCAATGCAGTCGATCGTACATAATGTGCTCTCAACCTCTTGATCAGTGGCTTCAGGCACGAGGTTGTCCGAACTTGAGCCGTAAGGTGTCATGAGGTATGATGACAGCGTCGAAAGCAAACCGCCCTCATTCCTTGGAACTTGCCTTGATGGGTGAGCACCGCGCAATGGTATCATTGTGACTCCACCGAGGAAATCCTCCATCTGCAACATCCTCGTTGGTAGCAAGGAGTGCATAAATAGGTTCTCAAACATCTCGAAGATCTACGATCGAATTAGCGCTTGAAGTGACAACAGTAACAGAAGACGACATTACTTGCGTCCAACCTTCGCGAAGAGCGTTGCCATTGCCATTAACGATATTGAATAGGACCACCGCAGCCAGTTGTCCTTTGAAGTTTGTTCCGAATTTGACCGACAATGAGGAAACAGTCACAGACTGTGCCTCGATTGCTATGACCGGGTAGTTGGGGACGTGAGCAGGGAGGTTCTCAGACAAAAGGCTGGTAGCCTGCGAAAGCGAAACCACCACAAAATCGAATACATCTGGCAGATTAAAGTGCCCTGCAAGCGTAGCGCATTGTCGGAATCCTGAAATTGCCCGCTGGATGACATATTCGTCATCGAACGTGATGAAGGCATGGGCGATGGCAGATATGACTGGCTTCCAGACGGTTTTGAACATATCGAAATCAAAGAGAGCCGAGTTGCACATCATGAAGCATCCTACAAATATTCTTCAGTTGTGAATAACCTAACGAGACTGCATGCGGACCCGACTGTCGCGAGCGGGCGAGTAATTCTTTCCATGCATATTCAAAGCCTAGTTGGCCAGTATGCTCTTCCGGCATAATAATTTCACGCTTGCGTATTGAGTCATAAATATGTTGCTAGAAAACGTTAGCCCAAGTAATAGGGCTTGGGATAGCACATACTAGGAACTCGGGTGAAAAGTTTTCTCCTCCATTTGTTCCCCTCAGATTCCGCTGATAATCCTCTATTGTCATTCGTTTCTAGACACGTTAAGTTATGGAGCGGGGGCAACAAGAACATTGCATTTACCCGAATGTGAGGATTATGGAGATCAGTGTTGAGCATAATGATCGAGAATGCCAGAACGTAGACAGCATCTTGAGTTTTAATTTCAGCTGTGTGGTGATGGTGATGATTGGTAAAATAAGTATCAAGGACTGGAGTATATCTACACTCGCCTGGCTTTGAAGCGAAATACACTGATGCAAACGTTTCAGCAATGCGATCAATTTGCTGAGATTCTCCAGGAAGCCTGAGACTCTCTAGCATCTCCCGCATGGCATCCTCGACGGGTTTCTGACAATACGTGCGTAAGTTATGAACGTACGTGGAAGAGAAATAATTCACATCCTTGAAATCAAACAATTTCATGAACTCTCGCAGTAGCTCCAAGTTGTCAGGTTTTGACAAATAGTCCCCAAGTAGACGTTTATCCAGTCGGGCAGAGCTTTTCAGGAATTTTGCTAAACTCTTTTCTCGAGATACCTCTGGCGAGAGGTCCGAGTATATCAGTTTGTTTTCCTCCAGGAAAGCAAGCCCGAGCTTTGGTTTTGAGTTGAATCGGGCTGCCCCTGTCAACGCAAGTTTCTTCCTAGACTTGTTCTGCAGGAGTTGCTCTGGCAACTCAAATTCCTGAGGAACGACTTTACAATGGATCCTAAAAGACACTTGTCAGACATACCGAGTTCCAAGCTTCACTTTTCTGCATCTCGGGTGAGCACATGTATTGAGATACAAAGAGACACCCACTCCCTGTGCGCGCGCTGCCATATCATTCACAAACGCCAGTAACATATCCAAACAAAGGTACTGTGAATGCAGCTGCTGCGCTTCTGATGCATACGAATATTGCCAAGGGTACACTCCCTATAAACGAAATGAGACGACGAATAGATAGTGACACACTAGACTAACCTTTGTCAAGAACTCTATGAGCCGCTCAAAAAGGTTCTCGCAATTGATGTCACAATCATAGTTGGTGTAGAGGTCAACCATGAAACTGGGATGGCGGGAGATCTGACACAATGTTTCTAGCATCAAGTCGCGGGTATCGCCACGTGCTGGTTGTACAGGGGGGCGGGAAGGCACAGGGCTACCTTTTTCCAGTTCAAGCTCTGTATCAACCGGTCCGAGGGTTGGGGTGGAAGTAGCGGAAGTGCCAGGACGCGGTGAACTCGTTTGATTTCTCTTCGTCCTCAGAAGAGGCGGGGTTGCCAGGCGATCGATGGTGAAGGCCAGGTAAAGCTCCTGCTGCAACTTGAGATACGGTCGCATGGTCTCGAACAACGAAGAGACTGCGCGGAGAGCACCCTGCAACACCGCCGAGTTGTCCGAACGCGCCAGCTGGAAAAGATATTTACATCCATGATCTAGAATCAGGACAATAATGGAAGGGTAATCTCCGATCCTAGTACCGCAGGTTTCGATGGTACAGTTCAAGATAGTGAGCGCACTCAGCCGTGTCGAATCTGTATGAACCTGGTCATTTGGATCGAGAATATTGACGAGCACTCGAAGGAGCTCTAAGAGTGCGGGAAGACCGTCTGCAAAGTATGAGATATCAATGACGGATCAAGGTACGCGCACTGAAGCTTACATGGTCTTGGCGCGACAATAGACGGGATGCCCTTTTCCGCAATTTTGTCCGGAGTATTGACTGTAACAGTATCTGTATTTTTTGTCTCTTCCCCGTGTGGATCGGGGGAAATGGGGTCGTCGATGGCTTGACTGGGTGAAGCCACAGGAGTTGGGACCGACAAGCTGAGTTCGCCGTGCTGAGGGTCATCCTCGTGAACCCGAAGTTTTGCTTCTTCCTCTGTCGGTTCAAACTCGTGAAGACGACCAAATATCGTTCGAGCAATCGAAAGCATCGTTGATTCAGCCGACCGCCGTAAGACCTCTTGGTTGTGTTCATCAGATAACGCGGAATCAGAGAAGATGACGTTACAAACCACTCAACCTCATCTGACAACACGTCGTCAACACAGTTTCCAGCATCTCGCATATCTCCACGTCACCGAGAAATGTCCCTACGCTACTGCCAACCATACAGTCGTGGATGACTGTCATGATTTTGAGCAGTACAACCTCGTCGCCTGACGAGTCACTCGCTTCGAATTTACAATGTGACACTGCGCTGCTGAGTTCGACCAATGCGATCTCGATTTCGACCGATTTGGCTGAAATCAATCCACATACGAAGAAGTTATGAAGGGCAGAGAGTGCCGCAGATGTAATTGGCCCCGTCGAGATTGGGGAGCGGATGATGGCGAAGAAGGGACCGAGAAGCACGGGTAGAGGTATACCCTGTATATCTGCAGCCATCATGAGGCATGGATCCCAAACACAAGTCTGACCGACCTTCAGCGCCACGAACAGTACGTGTGAGTTCCTGGAAACCACCCATGAGATCTCCCTCTGCAGAGACTCTTCCAGGACGTTGCTTGTTGCCTCCAGAACTAGTTCTTCGAAGACCGAGATCCCTTGCCAGCGCGGAATCCCTTGCATGGAGCGTATGAGCTACGGAGGCCCAGCGCGAATTCTTTCGCATGACCGACGTCACGGCCAGTATCTCTGAGAGAAGAACATGCTTTTGAGTTATTGACGACGTCGATCCGGAATTTGAAGGCATAACTGAGTTGTTGTTGAGACGCGCAAAGACCGCGTACGTGTAAGTTATGTACTCCCTCGAATATCCGAGTTTGTTCCCGAGCCGGACCGACAAACAACTATCTACTCGATATACATTTCACCACAACACACGACGTTGCAGAGGTAGTTCGTATTTTGTGACGGCTGATACAATGAATCTGATATTTACTGCCCTGAAGGTTGGCCAGGGTCCGCCCGAGTTGCCATCGCGGCCTGCCCAGCTGCGGTCGCTGCCAATCGAGTACGCTTTCGCTCGGCCTCTTCAATACCGGCATTAGCACATTATTGAAGACGATGTCAATGAACCTACCGGCCTCTTTCTCTCGCTCTATCTCGCTTACTATCGCTTCAATCTCCGAAAGCTCCAAATTCTGGACATCCATCTTAGCGTGCAGTGCTTTGAGGGCTTTGAGAATAAGCTCACCGTGACCTTTCTATAACCATCCATCACGCTGATCTCGATATTCTTGGCTCCCGTCTGTACAACTTCTAGGAGACTCTTGACAGTCAACTTGATGCTCTGTTCACGTGTCATGTCCTCTTTGTAACTCTTTTCCAAAAACTCGCGGACTGTCTTGGATGAACGACCAATGGCATTTGCCTGAAAAAAGTGTTCAGAAGCATTATAGGAGGACTCGAAGAGAGTCACCCACCTTCCACGCACTATAAATGCCACTGGGTTCTGTCTGATACAGTCTTGGTCTGGTGTCGTCGGGGTCGAAACCGACGATCAGCGTCGAAATACCAAAGGGACGGCGACCACCCGATTGCGTGTATTTCTAACCAAGTATCAGATACACAAGTCAGGTGGGATCGGAGAGAGCACGCTCACCTGTTGGATACCTGCGATATATCTTGTGATATACTCCACCGTCACCGGGTCTTCCACTGTTAACCGATGGCTCTGACATTCTATCCGTGCTCTGTCGATGAGGACACGTCCATCTGCAGTCAGACCTTTAGAAAGGTGAGTCCGAAGTAATCGATCAGAGGTGGAATGTGGTACCAGCAAATGCCAAACAGATGTGATCGTCAAGCATCACAACCTTTCGGACAGTACGAGGGTCCTGGAGTTGCAACACAGATTTCTTCTCGACGCCTAATACCACAACATCCTTGCCTCGTACACCGACCTGACACCAAGAGTAAGATGGAGTTCACTGTAGGTGGAAGCGACCTATTACCGCGCATGTGCCCTTTCGAACGGCTTCGAGTGCGTACTCGACCTACGTGTGTTCGATGAGATAGAGGACCGAGGGTGACGCGTCTGAACGCTACCTGGAACAAGTGGCCATCGGGAGAAAAAACAGTGAGTGCTACGGTACAAGATCAGTTGACTTCTTGGGGTATTCAAGCGTTTGCTTACCGCGATCGTAGGACCTAGACATGATGAAAGATGGATGGACGCGCGTACAAAGCTGGCGAATTGCTTATGTAAGTCGTGCTGCATTAACTTATCAACACTGCCACCCATCGCGTAAGTACCAACTTGCATGTCGATGTCGGACGACGACATAGAAATACTCGACGTCAAGAGTACCGCAGACCCAAGGTGATCTATCTTTATTTTACTGAGTGGCTCTTGTTGACATCCAAGAAGCGTCTCCGGGAACAACGATATTTGCCAACTCTGCTCTGCCAACTTGGGCAGTCTGAGTGCCACTGAACAAGATAAACACTATGACGAGCACGGCTCCAGCAAGTCATCCAGTGAGCTTTTGGTGATACCCTTTGTCTGTTCTTCAAGTTTGATGTGTCTACAGGGTTGCGGTCACAACGTAAAGTACCGAAAGCCACTTCTATATACACCGTCAAGCCAAAGGCAACACCAATAAAGCTTGGGAAGACTGCAAAGAAGGCTGAACTGGAGGACATTTTCTGGCATCCTGCAATGGAAGCACCAGCACCGGACAATTACTCCCCTGGTAAGCGGTCTTGTGGTCAGTTTAGAATTAGCCCCTGAAGACAAAGACGTCGTGCTTTGTTAGGTGTGCTTTCAGTTTTGAAGGAGGCACTGAATCTATCTCATAGGAGAGGTGTAACTCAGCGCGCCGTACTTTGCTACGAGAAGACACCTCATATCTATCGCGAGTTCTTCGACGCGGGGTGGGGATGCGGGTACGTGAGCTCAATTGACCTTGGAAAACCCAAAGCTGGACTGAGTGCGTTACCAGATACCGTAACTTTCTGATGGCATGCGCTGCTCTCATGAGCCAGCAATTCCAGGATATCTACTTTGCTTGCCTTGACGCCCCGTTGACTCCTGGTGTGCATAATTTACAACGCTGGATAGAAAGCGCTTGGGAATACGGTGCATCACTTTGTTATCAACTATTTTACAGGGTGCTAATATCTGTTGGTAGGATATGATGATATCGGCGCTCGTGAACTCGATCATAAATTGGTAGACACCAAGAAGAAAATTGGAACTGGAGGTAATGTATAGTGAATATGACAGAGTTGTATTTTCTAATCCAGACAATCAGAACTCTATGTCGCCTTTACATCTCGCAAAATCCCGTAAGACTCATAATGACATATTGTTCGCAAAGCATGACAGAGAACCCGGCTTAGTTGCGTGCTCGTGGATTTCGACCTCAGGGGATCCCAAAAAGGTTTACTGTTTCTTCTTATGAAATCACACTGCTCACTTTCACTTCAGGATTTGACCTGCTAGTAGACTGGGTCGTGAAACACTTCACCCCGAAGCCCCTGGGAGATGTCAACACAGTACTCCGTACCAAATCACATGTCATCGCTACCGACAAAATGCCTATCATATTGCAGTTTGAAGGCCACTCGGTGACCATCGTCGGGTATGAGCTCGGGAAAAACGGCAAATACAACCTTCTCGTGTTCGATCCTTCAAGGTGATGTTTCGACGAGGTTGAACATTCTTGGAACAATGAAAATTGATATACCTAGACAGAAAAGTTGATAAATATGAACGGAAAGCAGCCCTCGAAATGTTGACTGGCACAACTAAAACTTCTTCGCATTTCCCCTCGCTGGATAAAAGCAGGCGCCGCGAACAATCAGGCTCTCCCCCGAAGAAGCGAACACGTATCGACCAGGATTCCGACGAGGAAGCAGTCAGCATATCCGACGAGGACGAGAAGGAAGATGATGCAGGTCGAGCCCTAACCCCCGACTTCATTCTGGATCCCGAGGCAGTTATCAAAGCGTTCAGGCTTAAGGCGCCAACCAAGTCAGCCAATTTCCAACCACATGACATACTATTCACCCTACGGATTGATGATTGATTTAGGAAAAAGAGAGACTTCCAAATTCTTTACTTTACCATGGGTGCCCTGCTCTCTGACCAGGAGCAAATTGAACGTCAAGTCGTTTACAGCGAATGCGAGCGGTAATTTAGGTACAATATATTGAGGCACGGAATATAATTACACGAAGGGGACGAACATGCGTAGGACAAATTTCTATCCCGAATTTAATGTATCTCATTAAGTGGATGTTACTATGCTCTGAGGCAGTCCGGGCGTGATATCTGGTTCAGAAGTCCCCGAAAGTGAGGATAGAAACAATGCTGCGACCGCCGACCTCACAGCCCTGTCCCAAGCTTCTTCCACACGGTATCCGCCTGCCCTCATGATGCCTTCTCGATCCTCACGTACTGCTTCACTATATATGTCATCGTAGTTGTCCCGCAGTGAGTACATATCCTCGTATGCATACCAGTCGTCCTGCAAGGGGACGTGTGGCACATCAGGTACAGTAGTGCTCTGTGCCGCTCGTGAGCGTAAGAGTTGTGCGCTGCTCTTGGCCAAAGTAGTGGCAGCAGTGCGAGCGGACAGCCGTTTATTTGCCTCCGCGCGGGACTTTGCAATGACCTTGGCAGCATCTTTGGTACTTGTCTCCAGTCGGTCGATGATTTCTCGCCGGCCTTTTTCCTTTTCTTCGCGTTCTAGTTCTTCCTCTCTGCGGGCTTCGAGTGCTCGTTGTTCTCTATCTAGTCGATCCTGTTCTTCCTGCTCCTTCAAGGTTTGAATGTACTGTTCCTCTCGTCGCACGTTGAGTTCGATCAATGACGCATTCTCTTTGCGATACCGCTCTATCCTAGCTTCAGTCTCCGGAATATCGATGTCGTTGATGAGATTGAATGCTGCCTTCAAGTTGAAAAACGGAGCTTAATAGCAACACATGGACTTACTTATGTCCTCAACTTCTTCGAGGTAGTCATTGTACTCCCGAAGGTCGGGGAAATCTTCCCGGCGCTTGTTGAAGCTGGAAGAGAGATATGGTTAGGATAGTTATAAGCTGTAAGACAGATGGACTTGCTCTTTCGCCACGCGCCTCCGTACTGCGACCTCCTTCTCGACGGTGAGATCTTCGAACGTTTGTGGGGCGAATGCGAGCTTTCGCAGGATCTTTTGACATATCGGACATGGAGCGGGTCCCAGGGTGAATAACCGATCAATGCACGATTCACACCTAGGTGTGCGGAGCGTGTTGAGTCATGCAAACCACGTGTATGTGGTACAAAGTACATTTTGTGATAACATGCGCTCACGAGCAATCGCAGCTTTGGGTTCAGATATCGGTCGGACTTGCATACGGGGCATTGATCGTCCATGGACTGACAAAATCTCTGCCTGAGAAAAAAGCGGACAGGGACACGCGTAGACTCACGAAATATTCTGACGTTCTGCCAGACACATCCTTGACGCCACCACCGAATATGGTCGTGGAAGTGCTCTGGACCTGAGGAGTATTGGAGCGAGTGGAGTGGGCATTCGCTCCGGTGGTGCCACCCTTGCGTACGGTGGTCCCTTTGAGCCATCCTCCAGCGTTACGAGACATGACGGTCAGAATGAAGGATGGCTTATATGACTAATAACCTCGGATGCGACGTGTTTCGTACACCATCGTCCAGACCACGGCGGTCGTTCTCAGCGGCTAAAGAATCGATCCGATTCGAGTCGGCTTCTGAGGCAACACGGCAGAAGCGCTGGCAGTCTCCAAGTACTTCAAGTTACACCGTCCCACACGGCTGAAACAGTACAAGGCCATATCTGTCCGTTTCCATCTATCAACAGCCATTTATCTTCTCCCATCTTTACAACTCCTTTTCTTCCTTCCCCAGATCGCACAGGCACCTCAGAATCGCATCCATGGATCATTTCCATGCACCCGCACCCCAGTCTGCCGCATCGATGCCGACAGTAATAATCCCATACCGTCAATCCGTGCCCAAGGTCTACGAAGTTCTCATGACTCCTCCCGTCTCTCCTGGTCACAGCGAAGATGGTACAGATGCTGGCCTAAACGATGTCATGATGTTGCGTCAGGCACCATCACCGTATCCAGAGAAATCGTCGACTCAAGAATCCCAGCCACAACTACTCCAAGCTCCCATGATCCAGGCGAATTATCCCCACTGGCAGCATTGTGATATCCAGCTATCCCTCACTTCACCTCCAAGACCTGCGCGTTCTCTTGAAAATGAGGAGGTTCACGTTGAGAAATCAGGAGTTTTGAAACTAACGGATTTTGAGGTGAGAGGAACACTGGGTAAGCATCGTCGTTGCTTCTCAGTTTAAGCTTTGCTCATCGTTTTTTCTAGGCACAGGAACTTTTGGTCGTGTCCTCCTAGTCCGTCTCAAGTCAGCAACTCCCGGATCTCAGAATATCTTTGCCATGAAGGTTCTCCGGAAAGTTGAAATTGTCCGCCTCCGCCAAGTTGAGCATGTTAATGCTGAGCGCTACATCCTGTCGCGGGTCCGGCACCCATTTGTTGTAGACCTCTTTGCGACCTTCCAGGATAGCTTAAACATCTACATGCTGATGTCCTATGTCCCTGGTGGTGAACTCTTCACTCACCTCCGTAGGGCCCAGAAGTTTACTCCCGACGTCACACGGTTTTACCTTGCCAACATTATCCTTGCGCTGAAATACTTGCATTCCTTCAACATCATTTACCGTGATCTCAAACCCGAGAACCTCCTGCTGGATTCGCGCGGCTACCTTCGCTTGACCGATTTTGGTTTCGCCAAAATAGTTGATGATCGTACGTGGACCTTGTGTGGTACACCAGAGTACCTCGCCCCAGAAATTATCCAGTCCGAGGGCCATGGCAAGGCCGCAGACTGGTGGGCGTGCGGTATTTTATGCTACGAAATGCTTGTTGGTTACCCTCCGTTTTTCCACGAAACCGCGTATGGTATCTACGAGAAAATTTTAAGGGGGGTCATCCACTGGCCGCACGCCATGGATCGGCTATCAAAAGAACTCATAAAGGCATTCCTGCATCCTGATCGTACCAAGCGTCTCGGAAACATGATTGGTGGTCCGCATGACGTCCTCCATCATCCTTGGTTCCGTGGTGTGGATTGGGATGCATTAGAACGCTGCGAAATCAAGGTAATTTCTTTTGCCCATTATCGTGACCGCTAATAAACAATATTCGCTTTCCAGGCGCCGATCATCCCACATACTACATCAGTCGATGATACTCGTCATTTCCTTCACCTTCCCCTCCCATCTTTGGATGATATGCCCGGACTTGTTATGGAGGAAAGCCCTCCCCCAATTCATCAAAGATTTGAGTCAACTACGTATCAGTTCCTTGAATTCTAATCGTTTACTCTCATAATTATTGTTTCTCACCTGCGTCGACCTATAGCATATTTCCTTTGCCTGTATGCGTGTGTCCTTACCTAGTGTGGCCTTTTTCGAGCTCACATACCCTTTCATTTATCCCCTTTTTTAATCCTCACCTATCTCGTGTAGCTTTGATCTGCCATATGCTGTATCCTCATCCCGTGATTCGGTTCCAAGATCCTCTCAACTGTCTAGAGTGATCTGGTTGTCTTTACATGTCAATACTTTTGCAATACTTGTATTTGAATACTACAGTTTAACGTTGTTAGGTTTCAAAGCCTTGGACAATTAGCGCCAAACAAACGCTCTCCATTAGGCAACCAATCCTAAAAACCCTGCGATCACAATATGGCGCGTAGGCGGAAGAATCGTACGCATCTCAAGGGCGCCGGTGAAATTTCTCAAGCAGATGAAAATGCCCCAAAGTCATTCATTATCAAACATGGTCAAGTTGGCTCTTCTCTCACTCAACTCGTCCGCGACCTGCGAAAAGTTATGGAACCCAATACTGCTACCCGACTCAGAGTTCGTGTTATCTTTCATGGGTTTTTGGCATCTGCGTGCTTGATACTTGATATCTTAGGAGCGTAGACGAAACAAACTAAAAGATTTCCTAACGATGGGACCAACTCTCAAAGTTACACATCTAATGGCAATCACACTGACGGACATCGCTCCATCCCTTCGCATCGCTCGTTTGCCATCTGGGCCGACGTTTAATTTCAGAATCGAGCGATATAGTTTGAAGAAGGACTTACTGAAAACGTCCCGCTTATCGCGCAGTCAAGGCCTAGAATATCTGACTGCACCACTGGTGCGTCACAACGTTCGCGTACTTATTTTTCTTAATCCCTCTTGTATAGCTCGTGCTCGCTTCCTTTCCACCGCCTTCTCCGAATACACCCCAA
The DNA here is from genome assembly GCA_038090015.1 of Leccinellum albellum. Lineage (NCBI taxonomy): Eukaryota > Fungi > Basidiomycota > Agaricomycetes > Boletales > Boletaceae > Leccinellum > Leccinellum albellum. The sequence goes on from JBBPLX010000058.1 coordinate 56,111, forward strand.
CATTTACCTCTTCTTACGAAGGCATTCCAATCCATGTTTCCTTCACTTGCACCAAACTCCATGTCACTCTCGGGCGCACGGCGTATCGTTCTTGTTGCTTACAACGCGGAGCGAGGCACCATCGACTTCCGACACTACTTGATCACCGTAAAACCTTATGGCGTTTCCAGGCGCGTCCGGCGCGTCCTGGAAGGAGCCAAGAAATCCGCGAAAGCTTCGACCACCGGCGTTCTCGATCTCGGAAACGAAAAGGACATTGCGGATTTCTTACTCAGAAAAAAGGGCGAGCCGGGACCCGCTAGTGAGGGAGGGTACGAATCGGCTACTTCTGCATCGAGCGCTGCGGGAGACGATGGGGACGCGGTCTCATTAGCGGATGACTATGTGGGAAGAAACAACAAGAGAGGGCAAAAGAAAGCGGTGAAGCTGGATGAGGTGGGGCCCAGGATGGAGCTTAGACTTGTCAAGATAACAGAGGGAGTGCCCGGGAGGGAGGGTGCGGTTATGTACCACGAATTCGGTAAGTACCTTCCGAGTGGTCAGCGAATCACATTTCCAACGACTGTTTCAGTGAAAAAGACAAAAGCGGAGGCCTCCGCGCTTAAAGCGTCGCATGCGGCAAAGGAAAAGTTGAGGAAGCAACGAAGGGCAGAGCAAGAAGAGAATGTACGACGGAAAAAGGAAGCAAAGGAAAAGGGATCGAAAGAAGAGGCTCCCGATGATCAAATGGACGCGAGTAGGGATGAAGAGGACTACGAAGAGGATGATCCTGGGTGGGACGAAGAGGAAGAAGTCAGCGATGTGAATGATGATGACTCCATTGGTTCCGAGCAGGAAAGTGAAGATGAGTTTGAGCAGCCACCGCCGAAGAGGGCCAAAGTAAAGCGGTGATATTCTAATAGCTTGTGTATATTGACATGTAGTACTCCACCGAGCAGAGTGTTGAACATGTTGGGTATTAGGAAATTACGATGGAGGTGCAATAGTGCTCTCTTTAACATCGGGACCAAACATACCGTTGAATGCCCTCTCTAGCCTCATCTTCACCCCCTCCCAATCATCTAAGGCAGGCCGCACGTCAAGATAAAAAGAAACGTTTGAGGAACTGGTAGCACGCCCGGTGTAGAAGTCGATGACATAGCGGATCTTCGTACCGCACCGATCCACAACTCAGTCATGGCGGTCAAAAGGTGCAGAATAGCTGGCAGACACACAGAAATCCCATGAGTCCCGTGCGATGGATTCGAAAAGACACTTACCCAAGAAACGTCATGAACCTCGCCTTGGGGCTGATGTCATTTGGTCTGCCCTTGAAGTTGACCAGCTTGATACCACCACACTTGTCTCCACCTCTGCCAGCTTCCCATTTCATGACCTCAGACCACGCGCGCCCGTTTACGGCGTTGTGGATGGGTACGATAGTCTTCATGTCTGAAGCGTGCGGATTATGGTTCTTGCGAGCCATGGCTGCGAAGAACTGGGCCTCGGAAGGGTATACCCACTTAGTATCGGGCGTTCGCGGTATCGACGAGACCTGGCGATCCACGGACAACGAAGATGGGCTCGAGTTTGACGCGTTCTTCGCCGAAAACAGGGTGGACCAAGTGGAGCGCGCGCTTGATCCTACTGGACAGCTGTCTCCCGAATCCTGACCTTGGCCATGGTCTACCGGACATTTGTCCGTCATCGCACTGCCAGTGATCGCAGAGAAGGATGATACAGTTTTGGTGATTACGTCATCATCTATAAGTATTCTCGGTTAACCGGCAGTGAACCGTACTCAGAGCTGATTTACCCCATGCAAGTGTTCGGAACACTCAGGCTCGTCAGACATATGTCAAACTTATGCGTTCCTTCGTGCGCACCCATTGACCTGAAGGGGCATCTTTGATTTTGTATCAAGGGCTGGGGAATCAGCGCTAGCACCAGCACATGGTGAGGACAGATGAAAAATCCATACTATAATTTTATCGCTAGCAAGTTCATCTGGCTCCCAACCCCGCCCGAGATACAACACTTGTACTCCAAGGATAATTGCCAGTATGGCGAGCGAAACTTGCCACAAGTGTCTCCGCCGTTGTTCAATGCAAGAAATGGAATCATTGGAAGGCTTTGCCCTCGTACGTTCCGACGTTTCTGCCTGTTGTGAGCGTTCAGCGGAGTCGAAATTGAGGCTGGGGAGAGAAGAAGTATCGGAGGAGAGGGACAACTGCCTACTTGCTATCAACGCGGAGGCCTTGAGGTACAGGCTACGATCGATCATTTTTAAATATGTCATGTATTGCGCAAATTGACTTCCTGGTTCCTACTAATATGCCCAACGTTACGTTTTTTCGCCGCAAAGTTCAGGTAATGTGATTGATGTTGAACCGTGGACAAGCCTCATAATATCATCAAGGTCAATCTGTATAACATATTTTGTATTTAAGAGTGTCGCTCTTCATTAGAAAAGCGTGTTGTTGCCGGTGGGCGGTCTACTGGACTAGTACCTTAGTACTACTACCGGAAGCGGATGTCGGAATTACTGGATGGGATCAACGTATTAGGCTCTTGTTCCACTCCCTTACTCACGGTGACTACTGCGTCAAAACTCTACGCTCCGCAGTTTCTTCGACAATACGCTCATACTTGGAATTCGGATATGGAGACAAACGAGACGGGCGGTTTTGAAAACATCCGAGAAAAATTTGGCCGCTTCAGGATCCTTATCGTTGGGCGGGCGAACGCTGGCAAGACGACTATTCTCCGCGCGATCTGTAACACTACCGAAAATCCAGAGGTCTATGATGGCGAAGGCAACAAGGTGCGTGCCTGGTTTGATCCATATGGATGACTGGCTTACCAAACGTCCGTGCACTAGATTGATATGACTCAGGTCGAGGGACCCGGGGGGATGAGTACCATTACATACTGGACTCAGAATTGACCCACATCTTTACTAATGTACATTAGCGTGGAATGCACGACATCGATAATGAATTGATCTTCCGAAGCAACGACAAATTCGTTTTCCATGACTCGCGGGGCTTCGAAGCTGGTTCTGCAGATGAATTCAAACGATTGAAGGAGTTCATTGCTGATCGTGCAAACACGACATCATTGAAGAAGCGGATTCATGCAATCTGGTAACATTGAGCTTGAACACTGTGGGGTAGTCATGACTAATTGTGACTCCGCAGGTACTGTATCCCAATGGATAAATTGGATCGGGCAATTCAACGCTCTGAGGAAATGTTTTTCAATGAGTGTGATGCGAGAAATGGCGAGTTTGTTTTTGGGCGAGGTTTTTTTAAGCTCATGACTTGCCTACTAGTTCCCGTTATTGTGCTGTTTACTAAGTTTGATGCATTACTGGCAGTAGCCATGAGCAACCTGTCCCGTGATGATCAAAAGCTACCAAGAGAAGAGAAAGTAGCAAAGGCACATGAGCTCATGGGTGAAATTTTTGACAATGCTAATGTATGGGGTCGTCTTTGTCAACTTAACCATGCACCGAAATGGAGTGTCCGGATTGGAGGTATGATTATGTTTTGCAATAAAGTAATTCAACTCATGGAATTTGGATATATGGAAGAGATGAACAAATCTGGTGAAGGATGTGAGAGACTGCTAGGAAATACAGCAGAAGCTTTGGATGAGAAGGCATTGCAAATGCTATTTATTACTGCACAAGAAACAAACATAGCACTGTGTATTAAATATGCACTTCAAGAGTAAGTACTGAAAGCTGAATGTTCTTGCAAGGGCTCATGCTATAATGTAAAAAGTGTCATACCTAAGATAGACAAGCTGTATCAATCTGCACTTCCTATACACATTGCCAGTAACATAGATGTGAGAAAGCTGGCTAGATGGTTTCCACACTTTTGGGTGAGAAACATTATCTCATGCATAGAAATAGACTCTGTGATAATCATTTTCATCACACTGGAACTGCAGAAAGTAAGCTAGAATTGTTGCAAATGTGTAAAATTTAATTTGGCTCATATCATCTCATGCTGGTTTGTAAATGACAGTATGTGAGTTGTGGATTGTGGAATGTGACAGAGTGGTGATGCTAATAATGCCATTTCCATTTATTCTGCATTCTGCTCTGCAAATCATAGGATGTGAGTTGTGCCAGTGTATTATGGAATGTGGCAGAAAATGGTGATGCTGATGATGCCATGTCCATTCATTTCCATTCTGCTCTGCAAATCACAGGAAGTGAGTTCAAGTTGTGCATTGAGGAATCTGGCAGAGTGGTGAAGCTGATGATACCATGTCTATTCATTCTCCATTCTGCTCTGCAAACCACAGGGAGTGAGTTGTGCATTGTGGAATGTGACAGAGAGTGGTGGTGCTGATGATGCCATATTCATTCATTCTCCATTCTGCTCTGCAAATCACAGGGAGTGAGTTGTGAATTGTGGAATGTAGCAGAGAGTGGTGATGCTGATGATGCCATGTCCATTCATTCTCCATTCTACTCTGCAAATCACAGCCAGTGAGTTGTGTATTGTGGAATGTGGCAGAGAGTGGTGATGCTCATGATGCTGTGTGCATTCATTCTCTATTCTGCTCTGCAAATCACAGTATGTGAGTTGTGGATTGTGGAATCTGGTGGAGAGTGGTGATGGTGATAGTGATGCCATGTCTATTCATTCTCCACTGGCATTCTGCTCTACAAATCACAGTATGTGAGTTGTGGATTGTGGAATCTGGCAAAGAGTCACTGGTGATACTCATGATGCTATGTTCATTTATTCTCCATTCTGCTATACAAATTACAGGGAGTGAGCCATATATTGTGGAATGTGGCAGAGAGTGGTGATGCTGATAATTCCATGTCCATTCCTTTTATATTCTGCTCTGCAAATCACAGCCAGTGAGCTGTGTATTGTGGAATGTGGCAGAGTGATGATACTCATCATGCCATGTCCATTCATTCTCCATTCTGCTCTGCAAATCATAGTATGTGAGTTGTGCATTGTGGAATCTGGCAGAGAGTGGTGATGCTTATTGTGCCATGCCCATTCATTCTCTATTCTGCTCTGCAAATTACAGTATGTGAGTTGTGCATTGTGGAATCTGGCAGAGAGTGTGATGCTAATGATGCCATGTCCATTCATTCTCCATTCTGCTCTACAAATCATAGTATGTGAGTTGTGTATTGTGGGATGTGGCAGAGAGTGGTGATGCTCATCATGCCATGTCCATTTATTCTACATTCTGCTCTGTAAATCATAGGAAGTGAGTTGTGCATTGTAGAATGTGACAGAGAGTAGTGATGCTGATGTCTCTATTCTGCTCTGCAAATCACAGGAAGTGAGTTATGCATTATGGGATGTGGCAGAGAGTGGTGATGCTGATGATGCCATGTCCATTTATTCTCCATTCTGCACTGCAAATCATAGGAAGTAAGTTGTGGATTGTGGAATGTAGCAGAGAGTGGTGATGTTAATGATGCCATATCCATTCATTCTCCATTCTGCCCTGCAAATTACAGGAAGTAAGTTGTGTATTGTGTAATGTGGCAGAGAGTGGTGATGCTAATGATGCCATATCTATTCATTTTCCATTCTGCTCTGCAAATCATAGTATGTGAGTTGTGGATTGTGGAATGTGGCAGAGAGTGGTGATACTGATGATGCCATATCCATTCATTCTCCATTCTGCTCTGCAAATCACAGGGTGTGAGTTATGCATTGTGGAATATGGAATGTGGCAAAAAGTGGTGATGCTGATGATGCCATGTCCATTCATCATTCTGCTCTGCAAATCACAGGAAGTGAGTCATACACTGTGGTATCTGGCAGAGAGTGGTGATGCTGATGATGCTATGTCCATTCATTCTCTGTTCCACTCTGCAAATTATAGTTTGTGAGTTGTGCATTGTGGAATATGAATGTGGCAGAGAGTGGTGATGCTGATGATGCCATATCCATTCATTCTCCATTATGCTCTGCAAATCACAGGGAGTGAGTTGTGCATTGTGGAATCTGGCAAAGGGTGGTGATGCTGGATTGCTGATAATATCCATTTATTCTCCATTCTGCTTTGCAAATCACAGGGAGTAAGTTGTGGATTGTGGAATATGGCAGAGAGTAGTGATGCTAATCATGTTATTTCCATCTCTTCTTCAATATGCTACATTATTGATAGTTTGTGAGTATGAAATAATTCAAATAGTAATAATACTGATAATAAACAGTTTGTAAGTCATAAATTATTCAACATTTTATACTATGATTTACTATACCATTTATTTGCTAAATTATTTTTATTTATAGGCTGTATGCTATATTATGTTATTGATTCATTATCTTTATTCATATACATTATATATATATATATCCTGACTCATTTAGCTGGTGAGTTATCTATTATTTTATCCCATAATAATAATATATTATTCATTATATTTATTTAAGACTGTAAGTTATATTTTACTAGTAAAACTATAGCAACATTTTACTGCTCATTTTAGGAGGTATATGGTGCAATATGGTGTGGCATTATTATACTAATGATACACATTTTAAACTTCTTACAGACGGTATGCATTATATTATTTGATTTAATTCACTCAGTGGATTTAATTCATAATTTCAAGGCTGTAAGTTTGGCAAAATGTTATCCCAATTTATATTGCACTGAAAACATTGTTTTGTTACCTGCAGGATGTAAGCTCTTTGTTACTATTGTGATTATATTTTTGACATATGATCAATAATCAATTGTTATCATTTTATATCAAATTTAGACTGTAAGTGTTTCTTGATGTAATTCAATAATGAGTATATTTTCATTATTCTTTATAGGGGGTGAATTAATGTTCATAATGCCTTGCAAATAGTTCTTATTTATTTATTTAATCCAATCCATTACTATTAGATTATTCACAATCACACAGTATGTAAATTAATTATTTTATCTTTTGGTCCTAACATTTTATTATTCAGTCCAATCTTGGTGTTGGGCAATCTTCCATTTTGAAGCCCAATACTATTGTAAATTTCTTCTTTATTTTATTTTCTATGCAATAAATTCACAATCATAGGTGGATATGAGTACATGGAAGCAAATCCTTCTAACTGCTATTGGTATACTATTTCATTTATCTCTTCAAAGTTTTTTCTGAAACACTTCAAAACAATATGGTTTATTTGATTGCCTTGTAGATCTACTGCTCATTCTAGAGCATTCCTTCTATCTTTTCCATCAGAAGGATTCTCAACCACTTCAAACTGCTGCTAAAAAGTATAAGGCATCAAATATACAAAAGAAGGTGAAATCAGCAATGAAAGAGATTTTTAATCAGTATGGAGAGGTTTCTGAAGAAAAAAAGATAGAGATGATTTTAGATGTTATTCTCAGGAATTGGATGCCAAGTATGTTAGGCCTATCTTTAATTTTTCATTCATAACTCTCCAGTCTTCAAATCAATGACATGAATACTCTCTTGGTATCCAATTCAGAAGATCAAGTTATTTGAAGAAGAAAAGGAGATGATGTCAATTTAGAGGAGGAAAGAGATTGAGACAGCCAAGAATCTACTATAGGATGCATCCATCCATGTACAGCTCATGAATGAAATTTTGATATGGAGATATTGTGTCTATAGTACTAAGTGGTTGCCATTCCATCTCAGCTCACATGTTGAAGAAGAAGCATACAGGGGGTCTAACATGCTATCAGATTCAAGAATTTGCAAGTCCAACTCTAACTCTGGGCTCATGGAATGGCAATCCACAACTTACCTGCATGAAAAGGAGAATCATCAAACATTTCCAATAACAGCACACTAGCATATGATCAGTAGTACTAGACTGTCATAATGGATGCAGCAAAGCTTATTCTTTGGGAAAACAAAGATTATCAGGCCTAGTCATGGGTAAAGTAAAAGAAAATTAACAAGCATGCTAGCATATGACTATATGGTACAATGAAAAGAAAAGAAGAATCTTCGACCCCTCTATCAGTCTACCTTGGCTGCCTCCCTAATTCTAAAACCACCAATCTCCACACATTTTTTGCCAGAACAGTTTCAAACTCGTCTGTACCCCTCCCCCTTTCGGACAGAGGCAGCACAGCGTTGGTAGCGGCAGGCGATCCAGGCCTATGCCCCCCACATTCCCTTCAGCCATACATTCAAGTTGGTGCCACGTGCCGCCCCTGATCCTCGGGGGACCCCCGCTCGTCGCAGTCGCACTGACAGGCAACGGCGCCAAACTCTGAACGTGGTGGAGGTGTTAAGTCACGCTGCCTGCTGTTGTGCCGTCGTGCTCGCCACAGTCGAAGCGGTCATGGGGGCAGATGCACCCAGGTAATACGCCACCCCTCCTTGGTAGCGGCCTGCAGAACCACAGGATGGCAGAATGGGCATGCATCTTTGCATGTTCAAGTTCCTCTGCCTGTTTCTCATGCTGCACCTTCTTGCGTGCTTCTTCCAGTGCAACTGCCCACTCCATCTTGCATGTTCGACGCTGCTCCACTGGCACCAACTGTTCCTCCTCCTGCCACTGGCATTTCTTTGCCGCTTCAGCCTCTTCCGCCGCCGCACGTCATTCTGTAAACCGGGGTCAGCCCCATCATGATTATATGCACAATTATTCATGAAGAAACAATCACCCGCCTCGGTCCGCACAGCCTCCTCCTCCATCCTCTTTTCCTCATTCTTCTTCTCATACACAACCAGGCAAGAACACACTGATACGGGTAACCAGTGCGGGTCGTGGGTGCAGGTACGTGCCGGGTACGGGTGCAAGTCAGCGTTTGCAGACCCGCGCCCAACCTGTTGGCACCACGGATACCGATACCCGTGGGGTGGATGCACGCTGTGAGTCGACATCGTCACGCCGACATGGCGCGGTGCTATCAGCACGCCGCATCCTCGTATCGTTGTCGACGTTGCGGCATTGTCCCCGCATCCCCGTCGTTGTCCAACTCCTCATCGCCGGTGTGCTAAGTGGGGTGCGAAGGGAAACAATTTGGCTCGTCCCAAGGATCCTGTAAGTCAGGTAGTCACAATTAACTGGAGTCACTGGATATTCGGTTTGGCGTTCTGATTTGGCATGAACTTGTCGGAGCCACACGAGAGAAAGAGATTTCCTCACTCGTGTAACTGACGAGACTTGGAAGAATACGAAAGCCGAGAATCTAGTTGGTAACCCGACACGTCCGTGATGTTGAACACAGCAGATTTAATGTCTCTGTTGAAACGTATGGCATCGATGGTAGATTCACATCCGTGAGGAAGTGGTGAAGACAAGAAGAGGGCACCAAATCGTCTCCTTACTTTGCCTGGAAAGGTTGTCGCCTGTTTTGGTAAAAAGAAAAAAAGCCTCACGGGCGACGTAAAGCACCTAAGGATGTAGACATCACATTTGGAGCCAATAGGTCAACTGGGTGGTAAAGTGGGGGTAGGCGAGAAAGATACTCTGCAAGGCGATGAGGGAATACAGAGTAGAAGAGACCAAGGAAGCCCCAGTCCAGGTTGTAACTTTGTCGGCATCGGAGGTAGTCACGGGAGAGCAACCCATGGAGGACACTGACAAAGGCGGCGAACTAGCAATAAATGAGTTCAGAGTCAAGAAGAGGAGCGACTAACTTGCTCAGACCAAGGTCAGAGGGTGGTGTGATCCGTGGACATTTATATATATCACGAAAGTCGTTCACAAAGCTCGTGATCGTCTCCTCTCGAGGAACCCTTGCATCAAAGCAAATCCAGTTCAGAACAAAGAGTGAGATAACTGTGACAAGTCGAGCGACATACCCTTCTGCTTGGAACGTCTCCTCTTGTTTCTGATGCCGATTCGTAACCAGCTACAGCCGATCCTATAATATGCCTTGTCCTCGGAGAGATCGACGTTTGAACCTACCTAGTCGGAAAGAAAGCAACGATCTGATTATATATATCAAACACGATTCCGGTGCGGTCACAAGTAATGAACGTACTAGTATGGGCACTACAGTATAGTCGGTTGTCGATCTGTATTATGGGTGCCAGCGCCCGCGTCCGTAAGAAAGGAAACGAGTGCACTGAGGAAGACCTTCGAATTCGTGATGACAACGGTCGATAGGCCAACGGGGGCACGTCCGCCATCTTGTATATATACGTAGCGACCCAGAGAAAGGGAACGACTCGAGTCTACGCGCTCCGTCCTCATCCTCACCGGGCCCCGCCAGCCAGGACAACTGTCGACGCGGCGAGACCGATCGACTGCACCACAGCTCCCCACCCACGTCCCTACCATTCCGTTGTCAGAGAATAGAGTCTAGGGGTAGAACGAACCATCCATCCTCTCCCCCCTCAAGACGTCTCGTCGGACGGTGACGGACCTCAGTACGAACGTGAACCGTCAACGAGGACGAAGGCAGAGCGGGGAAAGTCAGGAGGGCACTGGCACGCGGCACAAGAACACGGCACTTACTGCGACGATGAGGACCCCTAGGTCTGCTTCCCGTTTCCAATTTTCTTGCCCGTCCCTGCCTTACTACGAGGCCCTCGTTTAAACCTTTGGCGCCCATATGTCACGCCAGAGCCCAACGGCCCGTCCTCTGCATTCGCGACATGACACGAGACCCCAAAGACGTGAGGGG